>WTSP01013842.1:0-18448 GCA_025331215.1 Actenoides lindsayi | reverse complement strand
AGAAAGGCAGGACTCTCACCGAATATTGTGAGAACCTGAGAAAATCCCTCTGCTAGCAGCTTTTCAGCATCCACAGTCCACAAAACCCATCTTCCTGGAAAAAAATGTTTGTGACTATACCTATACAGTGGGATTTATAGATATGGACATTTAAGTGCATTGCTAAAGCAAGACCAAGGAGTCTGGGTAATGGAAAATTTATCACGTTCACTGAATAGCTATCCTAGTGGTTTATGTTTCTCATTTCTAAGAGTCGTATTTTCTGTCTAAACTTTGCAGATTTCACTTTTGGAGTATCTGGTGATGTTTTCATATTTGAGAGTTTTGCCATTAAATCTCACATAAGCTTGCAAAGTAAGGCTTACCTGGGATCTAAAGAGAATGTTGGTCTTAGGTAAACCTGCTGCTTAGGGGTATATTTCATCCTATAAGCTCATTCATTTAGCTTTGCTGTTAGTCAATTAACTGTCAAGGTAAGTCAGTACTTCTCTGCCTTCTGAAGTATATTCTTATTTAAAGCATGGGGATGACTCTTTTTCCAAGCGTTATCAGCCGTTATAAAGAAAATAGGTCTTCACTCACCAACACTGTGGAAGAGACAGCTGACATACCATTCAACAAATAATACTTCTCCCATTTATTTCTGTCACAGAAATGTATCAAATAAACATACCTGAAGATGTTGAATGATTTAGAAACAAAAAAAGAAACCACCAAGGAACTGCTTCTAGCCTGTCAATGATTTTGATAAATATCAACTAATTAATTTATTAACTTTAAAAATGGGTTAAAATCATGTTTTTACAATTTAGGATTAAGAGGGGATAAAAATAATGATTTATAATTAAGTCATCTCAAAACAAATACAAATATATCCTTAGTAGAGATGCCTTTAAACAATATTTCAAGAGGAAAGAAGAGATTCAGGGAAGGCTTATTTGTCATGCTCTTGGTAAAAATTTTGCATCTACATCTATCTATGTGTATTTAAAACTCAATCAGATATTTCTTTGCAGAAGCAGTTTTTATTATCTACTGTTTTCATTTTATTAATCCCTGTCCTTGAGCCTTTAGACTATATTAATCATCTGAGTTTTTAAGCTTTAAAATTCTACTTATATTTTCTATTTGAATAGTGTTATATTTCTTGATTTAGCCTCTGGGACTGGTAAAATATTAAGTCTCCAGCATGCTGTGTTATATAAATTAAAAGGCATCTTTTCCAATGTATACTCTGCCTAATAAACATAGATCTGTACCTGAGTTAAGTTGATGAGTTTGGAAAGCCAGGTTAATGGTACACAGGTTCCACAGGGGACTTTCCAATGTGTAGGAACTGTGATGCTGCAAAGCTGGTGAAACATCTCATCAATGACCACACCTAGATAGCTATTGGTTCATCAAGAAAAAGAGACCATACACAGGCAATTAAAATAAGCAAGTCTCAGAAGGCAATGAAAAATACTTGACTATTAAGAATTTGGTTTTGAAAGAAATCTACACCCCTGCCCTAGTGGTCTAGAACCAGCCATCTCCTGCTTCCTTTATCGTCAGTTGCAAATGAAAAATGTGCTTTGGGAATGCAGTTTACTCCATTATTTTTGTCATCTAAATTACAATGAAATGAATTATGTTGTGAAATTGTCTGGTTTTTCTGAGCAATTAAAGACCAGTTGAGTAAGAGGCAGATGTCTATACCTGGTCAGGTGAATCCTACACTTCTTGCGACGTTGGCCTGTGCAAACCTAACGAAGTTCAACAGGGCCAGGCACAAAGAGCTGCACATGAGGCAGGGCAATCCCAAGCACAAATACAGGCTTGGCAATGAGTGGATCAAGAGAAGTCATGCACAGAAGGACTTGGGAGCGCTGGTTGACAAGAAATTCAACATGACCCAGTAATGTGTGTTTGTAGCCCAGAAAGCCAACTGTATACTGGGCTGAATCAAAAGAAGCATGACTAGAAGGCCAAAGGGAGGTGGCTTTCCCACTCTACTCTGGTGAGGTCCCACCTGGAGTACCATGTTCAGTTCTGGGACCCTTGGTTTAAGAAAGATGTTGACATGTACAAGTGGGTCCAGAGGAGGGCTGTGAACTTGATCAGAGGCCTGGAGCACCTCTGCTATGAAGCCAGGCTGAGAGAATTGGGGTTATTCTGCCTGGAAAAAGAGAAGGTTTTGAGGAGACCTTATTGCAGTCTTCCAGTACCTAGAGTGGTACTACAGGTACAGTTTCCCTACAGGGAAACTGGAGAGGGACTTTTTAAAAACAATTATAGTGGTAGAACAAGGGATAATGGCTTTAAACTGAAAGAGTGAAGGTTTAGGTTAGATGTAAGGAAGAAGTTCTCTGTGAGGGTGGTGAGACACTGGAACAGGTTGCCCAGAGAGGTTGTGGATGCCCCTTCCCTGAAAGAGTTCAAGGCCAGGTTGGATGGGGCTTTGAGCAATGAGGTCTAGTGGAAGGTGTCCCTGCCCCTGGAAGGGTTTGGGACTAGATGATATGTAGGGTTCCTTCCAACCCAAACCATTCTATGATTCTATAGCAGAAAAGTTTGAGTAAAACTTAAATAACTTCAAGGTAGAAGAGGTTAAATGGGAGTGGCAGGTAAGAGTGTCCCAGGAAATAAATTTTGTCAGTGAAGCAAATGTAGAGTTGTTAGTCCTACTTCAAAGTGAGTTTCTTTTAGGAAAAACTGTACAGTACAAGCAAAGGCCTATGGAAGCCCAATGAAAACAGAAGTTTCTCAAAGTAACAATAAGATAAGACACTGTTCTGCGAAGTTGAACTCAAACGTCTTTACCCCAAAATCTTCTTCAAAACACATCATGCAATAGTCATGACAAATCTCCTTCTCATAGATTAAGATTTGTACATTAGCAGAACAAAAAATATTCCATCTACATACTCATGATTTTAAAGGGTTTTTAATTTCTTTTTCATATTTAAAAACAATGCCTAAAATCAGCAATGCCACATCATAATTAGTGGTCTATTACATGCCTATTTACAGATATCAGTTCCTAGTTTTCTCATTAGCTGGTACATAGTATATATAGTATTCTAAGAAAATACTAGTAGAGATTTAATTGAAAACCAGAACTCATTTTTGAGGGATTATGTGCAAATAATACATATCCACAGTTCTGTTGTTTAAAACTGAAAATTATGTTTTATCATCTCACTCAATTTAGCAGCTAGATTCAGAAGATGCAAAGTTGAAACATTGTCTTAATAAAACAGTAAGGGAGAATCTGGAGTCCTATATCAATAACAAAATTTAAAGCAAACAGAAATGTATTTGTTGTGACACTGAATACAGGCTACATTAAGCGTGTCTGTACAGGACCATAATGAGACATTTTGGCATTTGGGATGCTGCCTCAGCTGGCCCTTTGCCTCCTGCCAGTTGTTGCAGCTACTTCCTCTGGACCTGCATGCTCCAGCCTGAGGAGCTGCAGCAGCACCAGTGCCCAAAGAGTCTCACACATTTGCTGCTTTGACATGCTCTGTGCTATGGCTCTGTGACTATGTTGTTTTTGTGAACATGTCTCAGATAAGAAAGCCGCATTACTGCAGTTTTATTTGCTGTGGTCTACTCCTTGTTCTAACTGAAGAAAAAAAGAAGAAAAGTATTAATTTGAATAAGTACCTGATGCATAACGGTAGTTGCATGAGATGTTTTACAGTTTTACATAACAGGCAAAGGAAGTTGTGGAAATATCCAGTGCGTCTTGGCTGAGTTCCTCTATGATTCACGAGAAAAATGAGAAGGATGAGAGCTGCCAGGCTTAAAAGATCAAATATCACTAAGTCCCAGGAGACTCTACTTAAGAGCACCAAGAGAGGCCTAGAGAATGATTCCAGGGTCAGACAGATCACCTGGAAGACTTGATCTTTGGGATTTGTTATGTCAGCTTTTGAATTACTAATGAAGTTTATATGTAGAAAACATGAACTTCTTTTGTTTTAGGTTTCTTTTTTTATGTAGTAATTTTATATTTGAAAACACAGTTTTGTTTATTTGCTTCTTTGACTTTAAAACTTGGGTTCCCCTTTTACCTCACAGATGTCCAATGGCTATGAAATATTAATGCTAACACTACTTAAAGGTACACATGAAGACAGGAATGCATCATTATTTCTTCCAAGTAAAGAATTTCCTGCTTGTCAGCCAGGCATACTCTTGTTACTTTATATTTCTACTTGAGGCACAAATGGTAACCACTTAACAAGGTCAACTCCCTGTCTAGTCTCTCCTAATATTTGTTATTCTAATTTATCTTAGCAGAGAGAACATAAATTCCCTGTGTAGCTGAGCTAAGCCTTGGGTTTGCTGCAGGCTCCTGATCTTGCATTCTTTGTGTCACTCCTAATGCCTTCAGAGGGTGTGCGAAGGAAGCGGTTCAGACCCGTAAGTCTGTATCTGAGAAAGGCAATTTAATATTTTTCAGTTTCATTTACCAGTTCCTGATCTGATGACAGTCTTGCTGCACATCTTGCAGTTTTAACAATCTTTCCTTTCTTTTTGTTGTTGCTTAGGTATAAAATGATGGTGTAGTTTTCCATAACATGCTGTTTCCTTGCAATAGTCTCACTCAGTAGGGTAGCTTGCTATTGATTATTTATTTTTGGAAGAACCTTAGCACAGCCCTATACTGTGAGTCCTCATCTCTTGAGAGATTACTTTATAAAGTCTCTGAGCCTTCATGAAAGAATACACTACCTGAAAGTAGAATTACATTTTGAATTGTGGTGTGCCTGTGGAGTACAGATTCAGCCTTACAATATGGAGTGGTAAAAGCTTCTTTTAATCATTGTCTATGTTTAGGCTTTATCCAGGGCTAAACTATAGCAGTTGTTCTATCACCCAGTGACCCCTCCCCAGCCAAGAAGGGGGATCAGGAAAGGCAAAGGAGACCTATGGGTTGAAATGAGAACAGATTTAATGAAGCAACAAAACTATTATTAATGCCAATATGAAATATACACAGTTATACTCTGCCCAGTGAATGTACAACGGTTACAATAAACAGGAAAGCAATCCTCATGAGCAGAATGAGAAGTGAGCCTCTCTAGGAATGGTGGCCCTTAAGAGAAGCAAAAAGAGTATACAGCAGAGAAGAAGCCCATATCATCAGCAAACTTCCCCCTTTATAATAAGCATGATGCTTATGGTTTCAGATACACCTGTGAATCAACTCAGGTCAGCTGCCCTGGGTTTTGCCCCTCCCAGCTTAAACTTCTGGCTGATTTCAAACTGCTAATGGCCTTCATACCATGGTTGGCCTATGATTTTATCCTCCCAGCAAAACCAGGAAAATTGTGCTATTTTTTCAGGTTACATTTTTCTGAAAACGATTAGCCATTTTCTAAGCCTTGCTGTTAAGGTACCATAAAACAGCTGGAAAACTCATGCATGTATTTCTCTGGAAGCCTTCTGTGTTAAACAGCCATAATGGTACGTATAGGCAAATTCCTTGCAGATCCTCAGTGGACGTGCCTGGACTTGAGATAAACAAACTTAGATCAGAAAATTTATTTTCTCAGTTGACTGGTTAAATTACTTGAGTTGAGCAGGCAAAATGCAAACCCTGACCTTCATCCCTAAAGTTTTCCTTAGTTATCCTAAAGAAACCCCTGTGCTTGACAGTCATTATGTAAGTCTGGATTTAAATTTTCGGGGTCATTAAGACTGACCAGCTCAAGCCCTCATCAACAATTCTGTAAGGATAAACCTGAGCTGCTTGGTGCTCAGTGAGTTAATTTCCTTCCCTTAGTCACAGAGATATCATTGTCTTGAAGAACAGTCCTTTACTGAAAGGAGGAAAGAGCATGATTAAGCACATGACTGCCCCTTCTCCATAGTTTAGACAGCTATTCACAATTCTCCTCTTTAGCTCCTTGGTAAGCTGACTGTTAGGCTACTTGACTGCTTCCCAGTTTCTGCAGTAGCACATTCTTTCTAATTTAAGACTGTCAAGTCCCATGGGTGTAGTATTTACCCCACAGGGCAATTTCACTGAAGACAGAGCTGCTCTGTCAGCATCAACTGCCTTGCCAGCCCATCCCAGTCAGTGCTCACAGGTCCTCCCAGTGCCCAGCACACATTTGCCAACAAGTTCAGCTCCACAGTGATTTCCGCACTGTGAATAGGACTGCAGTGAGTATACAGGGATTTTCACCTATAAGAAACCCCCTATGCAGATACTCTTACGTAGCTCTTTTTCTAAACCTGTGGCATATGCAGCCCAATGTTGCAAGTGATTGATTTAACAGAAGGGAAACAGTCAATATGCAGTCAGACGTAGTTAGCTGGCCCACATTTGTACAACTTCATAAAATTTTTTAATCTTCCTCAACATTGTAAGATTTATTCTTCATAAAATCATACAATGGCTTAGACAGGAAGGGACCTTGGAGATCATCTAATCCAACCTCCCTGCCATGGGCAGGGGTGCCTCTCAATTGGACGAGGTTGCTCAAAGCCTCATCCAACCTGGCCTTGAACACCTGTGAATCTTGATCCTTCTTCCAACAGATCTATGTCCCTCTTATGGTGGGGACACCAGAACTGGATGCAGTATTAGAGGTGAGGTCTTACAAGAGCTGAGTAAAGGAGAAGAATCACCTCTCTTGATCTTCTGGCCACAGTCCTCTTGATGCATCCTAGGATATGGCTGGCCTTCTGAGCTGCATGAGTGCACTGCCAGCTCATGTTGAGCAAACAGAGACAATCCACTTATCATCATAAATGATCATATATAAACAGAACATGTCTCAGGCTTGTCCACTGACTAATTTTTACTATATATTATATAGGAATATAATACTACATATAATTAATATATAATTGAGTAAGAAACTCAAGAGAAAGGACTTTAGGGTTCTACACCTCTTAAGAACACATTCTTCCGTTAAGGAAAGTCTGATAGTCAGTTAGGTGAGAAGACGAATTTAGAAATAGCTAACATAGTAACCAATGCACAGTCCTATAACCAATCTAACCAGCAGCAATGAAGTGATAAAATTAGCCTCATAGAGACATGTAAACTCATTCATTTTTCTTATTTGTATTTCTGCATTTGGTGACATAGCAAATTCTAGAGGAGCATTTGCAAGTTACAACGATATTTTGTGTGTCCTGCCGTAAATCACTGGGGGAGATTAGAAAAGTTGTAACAGCTACTGGATATAAAAAGATATCTCTTCTTCATGATATATTAACATACTCGTCTTCAATCCTATGCTTGCGGCAGAGCAGGTGAGTGTCCAGAGCTGGGTGGCAGCATTTATCAGCAAACTGTTACACCATATTCACCCCACTGCTGTCTGAGTAAAAGTGGATGCCAAGCTACTGTGACAAATATTGCAGAGAATGAAGAGATTACTATTCTCTGGGAAAAATAATGCACTTGATTTGGACATCTTGCAAATTCTTTCTATTCTCTTTCAATATTTACGTTCGGGGAGCAGATACAACATAACGAACACTAAGATACCATCTCAAATTGAGAAAACTGAGAGAAAAGCTGTGCAACAGATGGCTTTTTGTATGAGCAGAGAGTGCACTGTGAGTTTATAGAGCTTCATCTTAAGGTAGAAAGCACCTATATTCTAGTGAGTTACAGGAAGAAGAAAGTCCTCTGGATCTTTATTCTTTTTCATAATATTAAAATAAAATAATTATTGTTCATTCAAATGTGAGCATTTATCAACACTGGGGTTTTTTTATTGCTGGAATGAGGATTAGCATATTTTGGATAGATTTCAAACTATTTCATGTTTGTTATCATGACTTCAGCTCATAGATTTTATTGAAATAATGATACTTAGTAGAATCCCGTGCCCCTTTAAATGAACTGCTAAATTCCTACTGATTTATTAGGGCCAGGGCTTCACTCACAGATTTTAAAATGCACACTTTTATTTTGCACATTGTCTATACAAAATTACACTGATTATCTAGTAATAAGTTTATATGAATAATGAGATCTCTTCTCTGAAGCTGTAGAATAATTTATTTGCATTTTGAATCAAAATGTGACAGAGATATCTGAGATAATTTTGCTTGCTGAAACACCCAAGGAATATAGAGAGATCAGCACAAATTTTAAATTAAATACAATCACCATAAAGTTTATAATTTGAAGCTTTCCAGCAGATTTCATGATAATCTCTTTCAACTCAATCCAAATATTAGGTTCTCAGCAACATGGACATTTTTTTTGGTCATTCATTAATCCTGATACTTGTAGGTAGCTTCTGCAACACCTGATACATAGCCTATAATATGTGGATCTCTCTTTGGGCCTCCATTTTTTATAGACTACAGGATGGAAGAAGCCAAAGTGAAGCATATGCATGCCAGCTTTAAGAAATCTGTTGCAAGCTATTTAGAAACTTGCATTTCCTGTCTCCTAATTCACTTAAAGCTCTGGTAGAAGAGAATACTACAATAAACTGAGGTGTGTGATACAGGACAAGGCCTTTTCCTTTCCAGAGTATACAACAGGAAGGCCAATGGCATTCTGGCCTGTATCAGGAATAGTGTAGTCAGCAGGAGTAGGGAGGTGATCATTCCTCTGTACTTGGCTTTGGTGACTTCGCACCTTGAACACTGTGTCCAGTTTTGGGCCCCTCTCTACAGGAAGGACATTGAGGAGCTAGAGAGGGTACAGAGGCAGGCTACAAAGCTAGTAAAGGGTTTGGAGCGTGTGTCTTATGAGGAAAGGCTGAGAGATCTGGGACTGTTTAGCCTTGAGAAAAGAAGGCTGAAGGGAGACCTTATTGCCCTCTACAACTACCTGAAGGGAAGTTGTAGTGAGGCGGGAGTTGGTCTGTTCTCCCTGGTGACAAGCGACAGAACAAGAGGAAATGGCCTGAAGTTGAATCAGGGGAGGTTCAGGCTGGATATTAGGAAGCATTTGTTTCCAGAAAGGGTTGTCAGGCATTGGAATGGCCTGCCCAGGGTGAGGTGTTGGTCACCATCCCTGGAAGTGTTTAAGAGACAGTTAGATGTTGTGCTTAGGGACATGGTTTAGAGGTTTTTGATATGGCTAGGTATAAGTTTGGACTTGATGATCTTGAAGGTCTCTTCCAGCCAAAACTATTCTATGATTCTATGACATCTCTCTGTTTAAGTACCTGGCTAAAGCAGTGCACCTGCCTGGTTCAGTGTTACAGAAATCATTGTCAGAGTCCATGAGGAAAGTGAGTTTTTTCCAGGGAGCTGCTAGGAATGAACAGAAAAGATAGACACTAGAAGGGGTGACTGTGACAGACAAGCATGGCACCCAACTGAGAATCATGTGCTTTGATGGCATCTCTAACTCACCATCTTTAGCTTTTTGTTTCCTTTCTGGTCTTATTCCTGTCCATAATAGTCTTCAGCTAACATTATTTATTTTTTTTTCTGTAGCAAGAAGGACAGAACTGATAATCTATAGAAACATTGCAGACTTCTATAGTGATATTTTTCACTACATGCAAATGCTAAGTAATTTTGTTGATGTATTTGACAGTGATAGGTAGTTTGAATACAACTTGAATTTACGCCTTTTCCAAGTCATTTGTGTAATTTACTAGCTTTTTATATACAAGTAGCTTCTATTGCCAGTGGGAGAACTTACCCCCAGCTCCTCCACACACATTCAACTCTGCTTTGTTTAGATGACAGAGAAGACACACAAGCCATGAAGCTGGCTTTACAGATGTGATCCTGAATATCTCACTGAATCTCCACTGCAGTGTTGTGGAGCTGTATGGATCTGTTTATGTGGAACAAGGATAAGGATTGGGATCTGAAAGAGTTATTACTATGAGAGAATTTGCCTGTCCTGAAACTCAGAAAATGCCAGGTACCTCAAGAGGTAAGTCAGTTTGATGCTTTTTCGGGTGTATTGGGAGATCCAGGGTGAGGATTAGTAGGATTTGTTGAAGTACTCATCCAGTATCATATTTTGGAACTATAAAATTGTATACAATTTACAAGCTATATATTGAACTGTCAAGCTGTGCACACTGTTAGCCTACATAATAGCAAGATTGCTTGTAATCTTGTTCCTTCTCTCTTATTGCCTCCCCATGTCTGTAATGCACTAGTTGTGTCTTGTCCTTAATTATCCTCCAAATTTATATGAGCTGTGAAGCCCTATGTCCCTGTAGAACAATGCTGATTTCAGTTGAGCTCTCCAAAGTACAAAAGTCTGCCTGCAGGGAGGAGGGTGAAGGACAATAACCCTTTAAAGGGGAAGACCTAATTTATCTCCGTATCCTGTGAATACATAAACCCTCTGAGATACTCTCTGCCAGACAGTTTATGACAGGTTTTTAACATAAGCAGCCTTTGAGCTACAGGTTTACTGCTATTTTTCTGCAATAAAATTGCTCCTGATTAAACTACATTTGGGACATGAGGTAGATGCCCATGCTCCCTCTACAGCACAGCAATGTAGGTGAGTGTGTTTGAGAACCTCAAAGAGGAGATCCTGGCCATCAAAGTTTATGCACCTAAACTGAGAAAACCAGATAAGAAATACGGTATTCTTTCTAGTAGCAGTAGTCTGTATGTGCCTGCATCCAACAGTTTGGCTTTGCCTTTGCTATGTCTTCATGAGTAGGTTTGCTTCTTGGGACCGTGATCAGAGGAGATAAGGTTAACGCAAATGCTACTCGTGCAGTGTCTCCACAGGCAGAGGATCCTTGGGAATGTTTGTGGCTCTACTGGAATATAGAAAGACATAAGGCTATTTGAACTTGACTCAACCCCACTGTTGTCCATAGAAGAAACTCCAAATCACTGCAGCCTACCATGAGGATACTCTTTTTTCCCTTTTCCTCCCACCTGCCTCATATGATATTAATAGGCTGGTACTGCAGAACCTGTAAAAAAATTTAGACTGAACTTTTTTTCTCAGGTCCCAGGTACAAAGCACTCCAAATGCCACCAGCAGCTTAATCTTAGGAGTTCTTCTTCTGTACATAGGGACAAGAAACAATCAGATTTCTTGCAGAACATAAAACATTAGTGAAAAATAAGGTTCACTTCATTTCAGTAAATATTTTAATACATAGGAGACATAACCATTTTCATTATCAACATTTTCACTTCCAGTGTCTGTTGGTGGGAGAAGGGTGGTTTGAAATTGTTACATTTATCTCAGAGAACATATTAAACTGAAATGGTGAATGGAGCAGAAGGATTTGGACAGATGAGAGGAGTGTGTGGGGCAGGCAATTATTTACGTTTTTTTATGCAAGATGTTTCTCTTTCCAGTGGAGGTTAAGTTTAAAACTTCAAGATATAATTTCTACCTGAAAATAAGTTGGTGAAAGAGAAATATTTCTGAGAAATGTCCCCCTTCTCTCATTCCCGTGATTTCTTCTGGCTCAAGCTGCCACTTCTGCTTTACATTCTGTGCTGTGAGGTACAGTACAGAGCTGCAGCAATTTTGGGTGCTCGTCTTTCAGTCAAGCCAGCGTAAATGAAGCTGTCAGCAATGAGAACAGAGATGTTTGATAGAAATTAAATTAGAAAGCCTATGCTAAAATGCATTGATCCCACTATCTCATGGTTTGTAATGTTATTCATACATTTTTCTCGTTACACCACAGCCTCAAACTTGTATTAAAAAATTGACAAAAACATGTAGATCTGCTGGCACTTTACAGAAATTGTGAAAGGCTCTTCAAAAGTTAGTGTTGTTTAAGCTCTCAATATTTAATGTGCACTGAACTTAAACTATGCTCTCATTTTATGTGTCCTTATTAGCTTTATTATGCCTTGGTTGTAATGTTTCTGAGAGGAACCTTTGTCTCTACTGCTCCCTAGGTGAATTCACACATCTGTCTGGTGTGAATTCTGCTCACTCTCACTCCACCCTCATTTTGTGCCTTAAGTGTTCTCACCTTGAAAAGTTGAAATTCACATATCAGCCTGGTGCTTCAGGCAATGACATATCCTGCAGCCAGGGAATATTACAAATTCCTAGGCCTGCATGCCTTATTCATACTTTTGTCTTTATTTTTCTTTATTTTGTTCTTTTATCCTTTTCTGAGTCACTCAGGTTTTTTTGTTTGTTTGTTTGGTTGGTTTTTTTGTTACCTTTTCCCCTTGTTTCTTATTTGATTCTGTCTAATGCCAACTCTGGTTATTAGATACTGAACCTGGTGCTTAAAAATATATTTTATAGAACAGCTATATATTTCATATATCAGCTTAAGGAAAAAAAAAAAAAAAAAACAACACAAGGAAAATAATAATAACTTTTGTACAAAAGAATTAAACAAAGCTACTACTTTACAAACTACGAAGAACTCTGCATGCTTTTACACAAGAAATTGGGATTGCTTCTATATTTACTCAGAAACTTTCTCTAGCATTACAAATTTATTTGCCTGAAAGTATAAATACATGATTTGAGATTAGAAGCACACAGCCCCATGTACACGCCTGTTTTAGGAGGTACTCTTTCACCTAAAAGCATTATGCTCTGAGTCAGGAGAGTCACATAATGTATATAATAGATGAGAAGGACCTCTATTTAGCAAAATTTTAGGGACATCAGAGAAGGCAGTTGTGGGTTCTGGCAGCTGGTGGCGGTAGTGTCTGACCTTGCTGAGAGGATATATGTTAGCCACACCTTTCATTCAGGAGAAATGAGTAAACAATTAAAATTGTAATTGTACTTTTTTTTTTGTAATTACAAAGATCAAAGACCAGAACATAGACAAATTGTTGAAGACACAGACACACTGAAAACAAACAACTGAGAGGCGTTGATTTGGGTGCAGGTTTCTGAGAACCAGGTCTCTACATGCCACGGGAGCAGTACAGGGCATAACACTGGAAAGAGCACTTATTTTGGAGTAAATGGAAAAGTTGTTTGCTTTACAAGGCAGTTTCACTCTTTTTCTTGTTGATTTCAGAGGAATGGGACTTTTGAGTACATTTATTGTGAAAGAAACAGGGAAGAAACAAAGAAGTATTTGTCTATATTTAAAAAAGGACACAGTAACGCTGGATGCATGACTTGTCCTTTTAGAAGAGAAAAGGACAAGCTAGTTCAGATGTGCCGGAGCTGCTATCACAGCTATGTTTGAAATGTAAACTTGTATTCTTTAATGTCAGAGAGAAAGAGCTGAGAGAGAAGACAGAAAAGCAAAGCCAAAAACTACCACTTTGGTTCCTTGTGTTAGCGATGTGGCAAAGGACAATTTCTGTGGAATCTGGGGCCAGTCACACAGAATAAAGGATCAATTATTAACTGTCAGAAGACAATTCTGGTCACATTTCATACATTTGTTTTCATATAAACCACCTAGGTTATATCATTTTGTTACCTCTAACATTTGTTAAATTTTGGAATATTTTCAGAATAAAGCAGGTCTGAGTTATGCTTCCTAAGACAATTGCAACTGTTAAAATCTGTTATAGAAGAAAGGACTTCAACAGAAAAAAGAGTTATGAATAAAAAATACAGAACAATTTTGTGAGGAAGGAAAACTGGAAACTATGAGATGAAAGGCCTATCTCAACCTGAAATTATTTGGCACCAATGTGCAAGTGAAGGACCTTCCTCTGGGTAGAGCATTGTTATTCCAATGTATGGCTTAACTATAGTAGGAAAAAATGGTATTTCTTTTGCTACTGCCAGTCATGTTTCCATATGTTTCCAGTCAAAGGCTTTCCCAATGTATTTCCATCTGAATAGTCCTTCCTACTGGAACAACTCTTTTACTGGAAACCAACCCAATGGAAGTATTCCCAAAAAAGGGGAAAAAAAGAAATAATAAGAAAGAGATTATTAGAAAGAGCATGAGGTAGAAAAGAAAGTATGAAACTCAATGATGATAAATTAGATAAGGGAGACAGCTAAAGTAAAAAAAATTTCAGTGCCTTCACTTACTTCTATTCATTCAAAAATTGTCACTCAAAGAGCTGCACATAACATGACAGCTATTCCCTCCCTTCAGACCATCTATTTGGCTGCCATAATGATAACTCTAGTACCAGGACCTGATGGCCAGATTATTTCCCTACACCTTATGACAGCCTGATAATAGGCAGTCAGTTATATTTTCTCTTAAAGGTACTCCTGAACTTGTCATAAGGCTTAGGGAGCATTATTCCAATATAAAAAACAACAACTATAAATAAATGTCACATTTTTAAGAAAATCCAAGTGGCCATGCTGTATTTCTTCAGCATCAACTGTCAGCATATAGTCAAGCTTGGTATCTATTTACTATGGTATAGTCTGTATAAATGCATTCATTTTTTTTATTTTTGTTACATTATTACATACTACAGAATTATCCTGGTAGCAAGTAATATGTTTATACCCAAAAATCCATTTCTAGAGAAGCTCTTAATACATAAGTAGAACATGTTCTTTAAGATACTTATTTCAAAGTCAATGAAAATACCCATGTGAGATGCTGAGAATAAACCATTGATTAATAAAGTAAATGCATGTCTCTGTTATATGCAGTGAAAATAAAAGCCCCAACAAACCAGTATGTTTAACAATAGATCTTCCTCAATGTTGAGCTTCTCAGAAATAACAAGAAACTTAAAATAAATCTCACTGACTGTCAGTGGAACTCAGGCTCCCAAATCCTACCCCAAATCAGTTTTGAAGAACTCTTGAGTTTTTCTTATGTCAGTCCAAGATCCCTGTGTTTTCTGCTGTTGGTTTCCATAAGCACATTTTCAGCACTTTAATTACTGTTTTCCTGTAAAAATTTGGAGAAAGCCATTCCACTGCAGTAACTGGAGTTTGATTGCTTTATTAGTTTCTGTTTGGCACAAGGTAAGAATTTTAAAGCAGCAGCACGTGGACTTTTTGAAAGAAAATGTACACATTGGAAACTGAGGGAGCTTATCTTTCTTTTAACCAGAAAAACTTTGAGGGATGGGTGGACTGAAAGTAAGAGCGGGAGAAAAATATAGGTTTGGGTTTTGTTGGTTTTTGGGGTTTTTTTTTCCTTAAAACCACAGAAGAAATATTGTTAATTTTCCAGAAGAGAGAATAATCCTAATACTCATGATGTGAATTAGTTTTATTGTCTGTTTGCTAAAATTATGCAACATAAAATTTACTATACTGAAATTGAATAGCCAGCAAATACTCAGTGCACTGTATTATAAACTTGAATACAACATGTGAAGGAGAAAGTGTGTTATGGTGGTTTCTAACCAATATGCACAGATTGATCAAAATTATTGAAATTATAAAATTGTGAAATGCTGTTTAATAGATGGTGATTATATGATGGTGATGGGGTCATCATCAGTTCATAAAAGTGGATTAGAAATTAAGAATCTAGGGGTATTTCAGCCAGACATTGCTGTCTAGCATCATACATGACTGGGACCCTAAGGCACAGTCGTGTCCAATGGGCAAAATATTTCCAAGAAAATATTTCTGTTTCAGTTCTGCCACATTCTATCTGTCTTTCCACACACAAATAATTCTCACTTTATATATTCTTGTCAGGCTTCTCATCCATTCAGTTTATAAGGTCTTTGAGACAAAGACTACCGCTCCACCCTCCACTCCTCCCCCTACACAGAAACTAGAAGAATGTGGAGGCTCTGGTCTCATTAAGGACTTCAAGCAGTGTTAGTAATGGTGTTTTGCCATACTATTTTTCATTTCAAGAGACAGCACTACCCCATAAAAGAGCAGGTATTCTATATACTCCTGCCACCTCTTGTTACAACACAGTGTGATCACCTATATATTCAGCAGTTTCCCAGCTCCTCTTTCTGGAATACTCCAAGAAAGGACTTTTTTGAGGAAACCATTCCAGTTTGATAGCCATTTAGCAGATATTCATACAAACATAGAAAGGTTTGGATTGGAAAAGATCTTTAAAGATCATCTAGCCCTATCCATGGACAGGGACACCTTCTACTGGATCAGGTTGCTTAAAGCCCCATGCAACCAACCTGTACACTTCCAATGAAGGAGTATCCACAACTTCTCTGGGCAACCTGTTCCAGTGTCTCACTACTCTCATCATAAAAAATTTCCTCCTTATGTCTAATCTAAACCTACCCTTTTTCCATTCAAATCATTGTTCCTTGTTCTGTCACTATAGATCTTGGTAAAAAGTGTCCCTCTATATTTCTTGTAGGCCCACTTTATAGCCACAATAAGGTCTCCCTAGAGCCTTCTCTACTTCAAGCTGAACAACCTCAACTCTCTCAGCCTTGCTCTATAGGAGAGGTGTTCCAGCCCTCTGATCATTCATGTGACCTTCTTCTGAACCCACTCCAACAGGTCCTTGTCTTTCTTGTACTGTGGACCCCAGGGCTGGGTGCAGGAATGAAGGTGGGGGTCTCATGAGAGTGGAGTAGAGAGGGAGAATCACCTCCCCCAGCTTGGTCACCAAGCTTCTTTTTCTACAGTATTCCCATGTATTTCTTTATAGGGCTGCTTGCAATAAATTCATTCCACTATCTCTACTGGCATTGGGAATTGCCCCAACCCATGTGTAGAACCTTGCACTTAACCTTGTTGAACTTCATGACATTTGCACAGGCCCACTTCTTGAGCCTGTCAGGGTCCCTTTAGATGTCATCCCTTCCTGCCAGCATGTCAGCTGCACTACTCAGCTTGGTGTCTCCAAACTTGTTAAAGGTGCACTCAATCCCAGTCACTGATTTAGATATTAAACTGCACTGTTCACAGTATGGACTGTTGAGGAATACCACTCATTGATTTCCACTTGGACTGTGAGCTGTTATCTACTTTGAAGCAACCATCTGGACAATGCCTTATCCATCTAACAGTCATTCATCAAACCTATATGTTTTCAATTTAGATGTAAGAATATTGTGGGGGACTGTATCAAAGGCCTTACAGCAGTCTAGGTAGGTTATATCTGCAGCTATTCCCTTGTCCACTAATGTAATCACTCCATTGTAGAAGGCCATCAGATTAGTCATGCACAATTGTTTTGTTGCAAAGTTGTATTTGGTTTTTATTTGTATTTGAAGGATTTGGTTATTAAAGTGGACCAGAACTATTTGTTTGTGTGTTCCTAATATGTACCTGTAACCGGAAGATCACAAAAATTCCAGAAACCAGGAGTAGACAATGCTAGGGGTTGTGTTTGTTAGGCATATTCAATGCACCTGTTCCAAAAATTAATTTCTACAGATCATTTCTCTTTAACCCTCTTGTCCCTATATCTTCATTAATGCAAATGTGAAATACAGAATCTCTCAAAATGAATTATAATGGATTAAGGCAAATCCCATTCCTGACCCTGACAGATAATATAAATGACCACCATGCATGAAAATAGCTGACTAATGTTAAAGTTAGACCATTAGATGAAAAGACCCTTTAAAAAAGATCAGCAATGTGGCTTATAAAAATGAACTTAGTAGAGCACAGGGAAATAATAAGACAATTCTATACTTCATGAGTATCATTAAGAAGTAGAGTCACATCAGCTAAATGTAATCAGTAATGCACAGGGGTAACGAATTGCCTGTGAACTCTGACCCATGTCTTTGAATGTATTCTTGGTCTAGGTTCATGGTACATTTGAATAAACTGTTTGGTCTGTGACCCTAACAGGATAATTCCCCTCTCCTTCAGGTATTTGAAAATAATAGAAAATATACAGTTTTCTAGTGAGAATTCCAGCTATAACAGAAGGCAGTTGAGGCTTGTGGGTTTCTCTCTTTACTAGGAGAGATGTCATCCGGTAAGTGCCTACTGCATATAGATAGATCTCTTTTTGCTCTTTTTTTAATACTCTTAGGTTTTGTCAATGAGCAGTAAGTAAGCAGATGGATCCATATCATGTATTATTTAATTAAAAAAACTCCAACCTCTCCTATCTTTTTATTTCAAATACAGAATTTTATCTTTAAGTATATGTGGTAAACAGTTACCTCTAAAACTAAATTTATATTGGGTCAACACTCTCTACTTAGGTTGTTCAAAGCACATCTAACATTTCCAAAAGAATAACCATATGTTATAAAATTAATTCAATTTTGAAATGCCTTATCAACTGGCATTTTTATCTTTGAGAGGATTTCCTACTTAGTTTCCTGTGCTACAGATGTGTTTTATGAGTTGCAACATCTGGCACTTAGTAATTGGGGTTTTGCTTCAGGCAATAGCCATCTTTGGTCTAAAATTACAGTAAGTCTAAATTTAGATTTCTCATACTCTTGTTATTTTATATCTCTCCATTCTATTATGACAGATATTTGGATAGATGAAAGGATGAGACAATGGTTGTCAGTTGCTTGTGCTATCTTCCAATTGTCATTTCCTTCTGGATACACACAGGATTCACAAGAAGCAGTTGACCCTGTACAGTCCTAGTATTGTGGTCAAAATCTTTCTTTCTTTCTTTCTTTCTTTCTTTCTTTCTTTCTTTCTTTCTTTCTTTCTTTCTTTCTTTCTTTCTTT
>WTSP01013841.1:82573-102442 GCA_025331215.1 Actenoides lindsayi | reverse complement strand
TTTTTTTTTTAAATTTTATTTTAATTTTTTTTTAATTTTTTTTTTATTTCTAAATGGCAACTTCTATCTAGGAAAGGGATGAGAAATAAAGAGTCTTGAGTAATTTGCCTGTTATCACTCTTTTTGGTTATCTTTCAGTGACTTTAGTGTGCCTAAACCTGGATTGTCCAAATATGATGTGATTCATAGGAGTATCTTAAAACAGACACAAAACTTTTCTCTGTTTTAAATCACTTAAAAACAAATGAGCAATGTATATCTGATGTTAGATTGTGTATTCTATAGTTCTACAGGATTTATTTTTTTATCTCTTAAATGTATTGTATTTCTTAGTACTAGGTAATCAACAGAGGTAAATATTGGGCTTTACAGAGATTGGAATGTCCATGTATGGTGGACAGGTATGGGAGGATGGGTAGAGCAAACATCAGTACTGCTACGTTTCATTCTACAGCTATACTTCACAATAAATATCATCAAGCAATCTTGTGTCCATACATTAGTCGAAAAAGGACTCTTGGTCCAGTATTTACACTTCTTCTTAATATCTGACTTAAACTGCTTCTTGTTCAATACTTGGTAAAAACAGAGTCAACTGACCCACTGTCCTTTTTATACAAAGTCTATACACTTTTGTGGGCAAACGAGATATATTAATGGAACCCTGTATTATTTTGTAAGTTGAAGGACCACATAGTCACAACACAACTATGCAGTATTCAAATGAATCACATTTGCAAATAATCCTGCAAATGCATAATGTCAGAAACTTGACTATATAATTTGAATGGTGCAAAAATAGCTATAGAAGCTTTTACACTCACCGGTTCCTTAACACTGTTTTGAGGTTGGTTTGTTTGCTTTTTGCTTGTTTGTTTGTTTGTTTATGTATCTTATGGGAGATCCAAGGACTCTATCTCATAATTCATTTCAATAAATAAGGCTCTACTAAATTATGATGCTAAATACATCTGTGCTAGAATTTACTGACTGAATAAAACAATTAAAAAAAAATAATCCAACAAGAACACCACTTTCCAAACACTGCAATCTTTCTGAAGGATGCATAGCTATTCCACATAGAGACAGTAGAAGAGAAGAGTCAGGTCAATCTGTCAAAAAAAAAAAAAAAAAAAAAAGAAAGCCAACCTGATAATTTGAGGTAGTATTTTTTCAGTCTTCTATTCTATTCTATCCTATCCTATTGATATACTTGACTCAAGAGAAAGGCTGAGAACAGACTTACTTTCTTGATAATCTTTGCCTTACTAGTATTTTCTATCTTTGTGGCTGTGTTACTTTGGGTCATGTTGAAAGGCTATCACTAACTGGTAAGCTCCTTTATTTGGATCTCAGAAGAAAAATTTTATGAACTTGACAAATTACATGATTGATACTCTCAAGGTCTTGTCTTTTTCTTTTCTGGTAACTCCTGTTCCCCATTTTATGTGTGAAACTGCTGGGAAAAAAAAAAAAAAAAAAAAGGAAATTTAAAGATGAGCACACAGCTTAGTGTTCTCTTGAGAATACACATCAGCATCCTGCAGAAGTTTAATTGCAACAAAACCAGAGTTTGCATGGGAAAGATTGCCCACTACTTATTGGATATCTACACCAGTTAGTGCTTTGCAAATTACAGAAATTTAAAGTCTGTCATTCAGATGTCTAGTATTTATACATCCAAGAGAGAAGGAAAAAATTAGAAGAAAAAGACTAATATTTGGCTGGAAGAAATAAGAACAGCATTCAGTGAGATGGGGACACAAATTCCAGGCTTGTCATTGTGGGAATGCAATAGAAAATTCAGAATCAGCTGAAGGTGTGACCTTGAAATGAATTGCTTATTCTACGTTGTGGACAGGTCTCACTCAGAGTTAGCAGCTTTAATTATTTTTAGCTTAATTTACTAAGTAAGCTTAAATGAATTAGGACCATGTCAATTCTAAATGAATAATTTAGTTCACCAATTTAAGTAAAGTGCTTTGGTAGTTATTCATGAGCTATCCCAAGCCTAGCATCTTGACTGTTTAATGGCCAGTGGCTTCAGGTAGCAAGAGACATGGTGTACTTGTCCCTTTCATCTGCATGTGCAACCACAAAAGCAATTTAAATGAAGTTGAAAAGTTATCTCTTCTGAATTGTTTTTTCACTAGTGATTAATATATATCTCAGATATGTACTTAACTAAGTCTATTATGCTTTGAGAAACCTTCTACACAAAATGAATAATTAATATAGATTTAAAAGCCAACATTTTATGCCACTAAATATAGTACTTCACATTCTCTCTGATTTCATACTTAATATCAGCATATATTATTACTACAAGAGAACACATAATTATACATTTAGACAGAAAGCTGGGATGATAAGTCAAATGGAATTATGAGAAGGAGTAGTGAGACAAGGACGATAAGAGCTGCATACATATTGGAGTGACAGTATACAACCTTTCTACCCAATTGGTCACACTGAGATGCACAGGGAAGTATATTGATATGCATATTAGATGTTTTCCCTTTAATTTAGATGATGGCTGTTCAGAGAATGAGCTTGACATTGATGGTTTCATTGTCATGTAGAATATGCAGTGTCTTGACTTCTCTGACAGTTTTTAAAGAGAGACTAAGGAAGATAAGAAACTCTTTTATCAAGTAGTAAAGGTTGCTAAAGAATTTAGCTGCAGTATCTGCATTTCTCTTGATTACTTACATATTTTTAACAAAGTCAGTCAGACCTGGCATCACTGGAATAAATATTGGCAAGTGTGATACTTGCATAACAGGTTAAGAAAATGTGATTATGGTTATGATTATATTTTAGTTTTTTTCTATATATAGAAATTATCATAGGATCTGTTTATTCAAAGCATAGAATGATCCAAAAGTTTTAAGGAATCTGTTCTGAAAATGTGTTTATAGGCAAATATCTGTCCATGAGGGCAGGTTTGAGGGAATATTTACATAAATAAACAAGGCTTCAGCTGTAGGAGTCTGAAGTATGTTTCTACTCTGCTTCCAGTAAAAGATACGGTAGTGTGAAAGACATTTCCAGTACATGAATTAAAAATCACTTATATTTTTTCAAGACAACTGAATGTTATGCTTATCACCTCCACAGCTGGTGGCGCTGTAGTTTTTGTTAATCTGACTGTCAGCTCTGACTCACTTTGTGGCATGCATATTTTGAATATTCTTAAATAATTAGTATACTTAATGATCCATAACATCATGTGCATCTTATTTGTAATATGATGTCTGTATATTACAGAAAGTGCCCCTGAAAGAACAAAACTTCTGATCTCAAAAATTTCTTCAAAAGATATTGTGATGGTATAAGCATTTTAATTGAAATTATATTTCTGGTTCTTAAAAATTTAAGTCTTGATTCTCATATACTTTTAGAAAGAGGGGTTTTAATTTATTTCCTGATGTCATGTTAGGCATACTTCTCTGTAATACCGAAATAAATTATAGTCATAGAAGAAACATTAGGAGTAAATTTACTCCTAAAAAATTAGGAGTAAATAGATAAAATTGCTCATAGATAATGCTCTATTTTCATAAAATAGGAACAAAATACATGTAACTTGAAGTTATAAAAACTGCTT
The DNA here is from genome assembly GCA_025331215.1 of Actenoides lindsayi. Taxonomy (NCBI): domain Eukaryota; kingdom Metazoa; phylum Chordata; class Aves; order Coraciiformes; family Alcedinidae; genus Actenoides; species Actenoides lindsayi. The sequence goes on along the minus strand of WTSP01013841.1, from coordinate 98,832 downwards.
ATATCCTTCCAAAATATAAACATATAATGGTTTTGTGTAAAGGAGAGACATGAAGTGAGAAAATGTTTCTGAAGGTAACAGCATATTTTTGCAGACAGTGTCAGTGGTGTGGAGACCAAGGCCACTGCTGGATCTTGTGTACCACATTGCAGGATGCAGAAAGTAAAAGGCTGCACCTGCAGGGAGGAGCAGACAGGACAGGTAACCCTAAACTGACCAAAGAGTTATACCATCCCATATACATCATATGCAGTATAAAGCTAAGGGATCATGTGTGTCAATTTCTCTTCTTCAATGGCCATTGTCTGAGGAGGGCTTTGTCCATTCTTCTGTGTTTGATCCTGATCTCTGTGTTCCTGAATCCAGTTTCAGAATCCAGCTCCTGAATCCTGTTGCTGTCTGCCATTAAGGGGACTTCCACAGTGCCTGCTCCACCGCATCAGTGGTGATGGTGATGTAATTGCCATCAGGGGGGTTGGGTTTGATATTGGTTTTGTATATATTTGTACATATTCAATATTTTATTATTATTTTAATTAAAGTTGTTTTAGTTTTCTTTCCATAAGTTTCTCTCCCTTATTCTCTTTCTCTTCTCCTTCAGGAAGAGAGATGGGTTAACAGAGAATGATCTGTCATTTGTGTAGTGGCCAGCCCAGCTCTAAACCTTGATATAAAAACAAGTGTGGAGTTTTCCTTTATTTTTCTGAAATTAGATAGGCAAGCAACTGTCAACTGCTTTTGCCATAAGGCGGTTACAGAAAGCCTTTGTGGAAATAGAACAGAAAGTTGCGGGGGGCAGGAAGAAAGTAAAATCTGGAGGATGTGAGGTATTTTCACAGCCACATGTAGTACTGTGGAAAACTGTGCACTTCGGATGCTCTTATGTACTAAAGAAACCTGAAAACCTAAGAGAAAGCAGAGGAAAGCCTCTGTAATTAAGTACTGTTAGAAGGCCACAACAAAAAAAGAAATAAATATCAATGGGTGAGAAAGTAGAGTTGAAGAATAGAAATATAAAATTAGCGTCCTCCACAGTAATCTATGTAGCCTGAGTTGTCTGGGAAAATTTTTCCAATAAAATAGTTATATGAATACATGCAGTGCATTTATCAAAAGCAAAGATTTCTAAATGACCCTAATGAATCTCAAACACTTCCACTGGGATAATTTTCTTCTTCCGAAAGAATACTAAATATATAAGAACACGGGTGTTTTCTTGTTCTTAAGAAAAAAACAAACACCTCTATTTTAAAAAGTATCACTGTTTGTCTTCCTTTTTCTGAGGTCCATCTTCTATGTTGGATACCATATTTCTAAACCAACATTCCCTCTTGTTTGTTGACTTAAAGCAAACAGCACAGAGCAGCTTTATATTTTGCCTTTTTCAACACCCCAGAGCTATAGCAGTGGCAGCTTCCTGCAGATGGAGGCATCAATGGAGGAGGGCCTGCTTGTTATCCTGGTGCAGATGCTATGCAGGCACTTTCAACAGCCAAGCTAAGTGATTCAAGAAGTGAGCACGTAGCTCCCATTTTCACAATCAGATCTACCTCCGTAACATTAGCCATCTTGGTCCAAATGAGATTGTATTTATTCACAAGGGAGACAGCACTTTCCTCCAGAGATTGGGTAGTCTTGCCTTCTCTAAGTGAAGACCACTGGATTCACCAAACTCTCCGTAAGCTGGAGCCCTATGCACAATTTGTGGTCTCTGGCTGAAAAAGAAGAGGTCTTGTTATGGTTCCACGGTGACACGTACGGATCTCCAGAACCTTGCTGTGCTACGATTGATCAGGCTTTGAATAAAATATCTACCACTGGCTTTCTAACAAGCACCCCACAGGCCTCATCTGTCACTGGTTATTTATATCAAAGTGACCTTAGAGTGACGTACAAGCAGAAGATGCTTAGGGAATGTTATATTGATGATCAAGGAAAATGTCTTACCAGGCTGTCAGTAGCCAGAGAACAAGCTCCTTGAGGGCAGCCTGGTGCTCAGCCATCAGTCTCCCCACGCAGAGCACTGCGGTAAGTCCCATGGCCTGGCAGGAGCACAGGTCAGCTTCCTGTTCAAGTCACTGGGGGAAGCAAGAGCAGTGGAGACAAACATGCAGTATTCACCCCTTCCATTATAAAGCCATTCCAAACCCATTATTTGGAGGGATCCCATTGGAAGGGTTATGAAAATGCAGAGCTCCACATTAGGAGCAAAAGCTGAAGAGTCAGATTGTTGTTCTGCCCTGGACCAGGTCAGAAAGAAAAAAAAAAAAAAGCCGTATTTAATTTGAGAGATTTTTTCTTTAATTAACATGTTGAGTGGTCATGCTTTACAGTCTAATAGCTCTGCTTTCATGCGAGTTCAAAATGCAGCTAATATGTCTGCTTTGAGTTCATTGCAGCAGTTTTGAACAGTAGCAGAATATTTATGAACTCCTACAAACCCTACCATCAGCTGTAGCTCCTTTTTCCGAATGAAAACTGCAGCTGACAAGCATCACCATCAATAGATTGGACATGATAAAAATTCACAGCCATGAAGCAGAATGCCAGTCTGAAGCAGAATAAGATGACTGGGTTTAGGTACTCACTTTCCTTGTGGCTCACTTTATTCATCCTCAGCACATGCAGAAAATATCAGCAATTTTTCTATCAGTGTATAAGTATATGGAATAGGAAATGCAAACAGATAAATGGGTCTGAAAGATTCTTAACTACTATCTCATACTTGGTATAAATTTAGAAAAGTTCATTTCTTAACAACCTTATAGGGTGGGATGAACGGGATTTGGAGTTGCTTATCATTTGGTTATTGCCTTTAACATTTTATCCCTGTATATGTTCCATGTAATTATGATTCTTGGATTACATCTCATGTAATTGTGATTCTTCTATTTCCTTTTCACTAAGTAAAGTTGCTATTATTTTTATTATGAAGAAGCCTAATGTAGGAAGTAATAATTTACTTTTAATGTAAATCCTAGTGGACTTGGGTAGATACAATAAAGATTTTTTTAATTTCAATTTTCCTGAATTCACTCACTGGTATAATTTCTGAAAAAATGGATGCATAAGACTGATGAAAAACATTTGAGGATGAATTAAATGTGTAACTCAGAAATGGTTTTTATTTTATTTTCAGTGAGGTTGTTTGTTTTTTTAAATTGGAATTTAAATTCAAACTGTATATGTAAACTGCATATATATAACTGTATTGATAAACTATAATAAAAAACCCAAACCCAACCAAACAAAAAAAAAAACAACACAAAAAAAACCCCAACCCAATCCAAAAAAACCCCCAAGAAAATAAGCTATCTCAACTTTTACAAAATGCTATTCTTCTTGCAAAGGGAAAACCCATTCTTCTCTTTTGTCTGAAACTCTTATCATAGTTCAGATTAATCAATGAGTCTGGCCTTGAAACATCATTTTTATTAAATTAGCTTTTTATATGAAAAATATCACCTATTGCCCACTGAAATGCACTGATACAGCATTTGTACAGATAGTCCTGAATTGGATTTAATGTTTACCTGTTCATTTGCTGCATATTGTTACAGAGAACCTATACAATAAGCTGCAATTCTTTGTGACATTTTTCTTTGAATAGAACTTAGCTTAGAGGTAATAATAAATAGAGATGTAAATAAAATTAAATGTATATAACATACTAAAATTTTAGTTAAGCAGAGCAGTTAAAAAACAGTACTTGAGCTTGTATACCCTGAGGATGTTCTGAATTATGTTCAGACACAACCAATGAAAACAGAAGCACTGATGATTAAGTTATTCTCTGTCTTCCTCAATCCTACAGAGTCTTCCTGCAGTGAGCAGAGACAGGATGACCCTGATCAGACGTGTATGAATATGTGATTTATTTCCTTCTGAAGAGATGTTTTGCTTTTTTGATACCTGTGTTTTTCTTTGTTTTTAGATTTGTTGGCTGGTTTTGTTTTGTTTTGCTTGTTTGTTTTTTTCTTTGTTTTTTCCTTGGCTGACATTCTTCTTTAGATATTATTTAGTTAAGAATCATAGGACTCCTGCTTTCCCTGATGTCATAATGCCTGCATCAGTCTCCTTTCTGGTGCTCCAAATTCTGTGTCCTACAAGTAACTTTGTAAGTTTTCCAGAACATCTAAGGGGATCTATTCCTTGCAGAGGGCATGACAGAAATCAGAAGTAACTCCCTCTCAACAATTTGCACCTTGAAGCAGTGCTGTTTATTCAGGCTCTTTACATATTGGCCAAAAATTCTCCCTCAGTTTCTCAATTTTTAAGTCTTTTAATTTAGAATCCCTTAAGCTGTGTTTTGACTACCAGTGTTAGGGAGCTAAATGGCCAGAGAAGTATTGCACGTCTCCAACTATTAGTCCCAATTCTGGATCTACAGCTAGTTTGTGGAACTGGTGTGAAACCCAGAATTTGCTCCAACTATAAGAGATTTGTCTTTCCTCACAGAAAGAAAGAGTTATCTCTAGGTCTGGCAAGAATTACCTTATTTAATTTATATCTTATTTATATAATTTGAAAAGCACCTTCTTTTCAGATTAATGTTCATGTACTTCTTGATTGCTACAGGAATTTGTCCAGAAAAGCACCAGAAAAGCAGTGATCATATATAATAATTTTTCTCTACACAAGTGTTTTACAATTTTTAATCAATTCTTGCTTTTTTTAGCAAACTGCCCAGATCCTGCAACAGAAATTTAACAAAGGTATAGTGGCTGAAATTCCTAACTTCCATTTAGTATGTACCCAGTGCATACAACTATAACATTTCACACCAATAACAATGATGGCCGTGGGGTAATAAGGAAACAACAAAGGGCAACAACAATGAAAGACACTGTCCCAACTGTCGTTCTATCTCCTGGACTATTGTATTGTCCCATTTTTAATATTGAGAACAAGTTATTGTCATTACCTTTTAAAAAACTGCTACTTAGAGTCAAATCCAAGATGACCTCATCATGAGTAAGGATTTAGTGAAATTACACTTTAACTAGCTGTAATTGTTCTTGTAATCTAAAGGATTAAATTGTATAGTTATGCATAAGAATCCACATGGTCTAACAGAACATAGAGAAAGGAGCTAGAAAATCGTAACTTATTATTCTAGGTCTGTCACTCCTGTGTGCTGCTCACAATCAGAGGAATTAATCCATCTGGAGCCAATTCTGCTCACACATCAGTAATACACACGTTTAACTCCATTATTTCATTACTTTTTATTTACACTGGTGGAGGTGAAAGTATTGTCACTTGTAGATGATATTACTCTGATGTTAAGTATTAAAATCACAACATGAGGCAGAATGACAGTCATCAATTCTTTTGATAGTGGGAAAGAGTAATTGAAATGTAACACATACAATGATCAAAATTACATATAAGTGCTAAGTGTGGTTACCAATATAGGAAGTTGCATATTAGCATTAATGACTTATTTTTTGATAGAATCTGTTACATAAAAAATTGTTTCTTCATGTCTTTTGGGAACTTGCAATGATTCTTTAAATATATAAATTACCTGGTAGTAAGAAATGGGAACATCTGTTCTATGGCCTAAATTCTATACATGTGCTGTCATGTGGCACCAAGGCCTTTTCCCAGAGATAGATCTTGTGCACCCAGACTATTCTTTTGAGATGTTTTACATATGTTAGCATGTGGGCATTTGTATAACCATGTCTTGCATCAATGGGTTATGCAGTTACCCGGGGAAATAAACTGCTCTGACTGTAGATATAACTACCTCAGGGCTCCAGAGACAGTTCTGGCACAGAGCACTCCAGTTCAGTCAGGCTTTGCAGACCCATTGCAGCAGCACTTTCAAAACCTTCATTAAAACTAATGGAACGTTACTTTTGAATCCAAGGAATCCTTGAACAGATTTTAGTGGAGTTTGCTACTTATATATCAGGAAAATAATTTTTAAAACCCAGAATTGTATAATTTGCTTAAAGTTGTTTCTAAAATAATAAGATTTTAGCTTTTAGAAGTACTTTATTTACTCATATGTGAATGAATACCACATTGACGTAACCCTTTTTTTTTTTTTTTTTTTTTTTAAATAAAGACCAAACTTAAAGATATCCTGGAAAATGTAAAAAATTATTCCACAAGATCACTACATAATAAGTAGTCTCAATATTAGGTCTAAAGCTAGGATTCTTTTTCTATGGTCTTATTCTGAGATCTGGTACCTTGTGATCTTCAACATCAGTTTTTCAGTCTACATAAAATACTTTAGATAACTAGACTAAAGCAAGAAATAAACGCTGTGTAACTTTTGTGGTCAACATAGTGGTGGGGTTTTTTTCTGAATTTTCTGAACTTGTAGTGTCTTCTGCCTTACTCCCTTTATGAAGTTAACTGTTAATGTCAAACATGTTTAACCTGTTCACTGTGGTAGTGGCGTTGGAGCCATGGTATTCTAAGAAAATAGCAAGTTTTCTAAGTGGAAGCAATAAAATGCATAGGAGCTTTGAAGTTTGATGCTAGTACTTCAGAGTTGAAATCTTGTGTGACCAAAATCTGCCTGCTTGCCCCCAATACTTTAGCTGTTCTGAAAACAATTAAGCATTATTTCCACTGGCAAACACTTCCTCTGTTCCTTAATACTCACTGTTTTTTATGTTGGCTAGCTGTGAGTAGACTTATGGCTTTTACAGTTCTGATTCTGATTTCTGATTGGACAATCAGAATATAAGCTATGAAGTCTCTAGTGAGCATAATATAATTTATTGATTCAGAGTTTTTTTACCATAAATATTCCAGTATACATGCTTACAGTAGACTGTATTTGAGAGCACTTCTTTCAGGTAACTAAATCCTTAGAGTATTTTCAGAGATCCAGCACACAAGAGCAAAAACATAATTTGAAGCAAGTTTAATATTTTGTTTGAAATTATATTTGTATAAAAGATATTTTTGTAAGTATTTTACTTAGCTTCCTAGAAAACTCATTCCTTTCCAGCCCTTTCTGGACAGGAGAGTAGAGGCAGTGGGAGAGATTCATCTGTGGGCAGATGTGCAAGCAGCTCTGCAGAGAATTCAAAAAAGGTTCATAGTTAGGAGCAATATAATGAGATTCTAGTCTTAAGCCACGATACACATCCCAATTGTAGATCTTCACCTGTTTAATCATAGTTTATCTATGTCCATGAACACTTAATGATAATCAAAAACTCTATAGTTAAAGTCCAGAACTAACCAACTTCATTGAAAAAAGTCCTGCTGGCAATCTCCAGGGTTTCACATATATTGACTGTTGGCATCGTTTCTTCAAATGATGGACCATGATAAGCTAAGACAGATTTTAGGTAACCATATTGCATATTATGCTGACAAGCTGAAATGAGTTACATGAGCTGTATCTTGCGCAGCCATCAGGGAATAAATGTTTTTTAATGATCCTTATTATTGACATCTGTAGGGGAAGCAGCCACAATTCTCCATGGAGTACACTTCCATTCATCATTCTGGAGGTCAAAAGGTATAGATTTTTGCAGTAATATTTGTTGGAGATGCATGCGAATTTTGAAATAAGTGATTCAAGTATCTGACATCATATAGGGATGTAGAAACAATGAGGATACTAAAATCAGTTACTTTGATGCTTATTGATGAAAGACAGGCATGACCTAGCTCTGATGATGATACCACTTCAGTAGTGTTTTCCCCATTGTTCTCCCTAATGTATCAATGTCCTGTTGCCTAACAAGATTGTGTTTTATCTTGCTTTCTAATTTGATCAGAGAACTGGACCAGAAAGCACTTTGAGTAGAAATCTGTCACAACTACAAACCAGCATTTTTAAAAGTTTAAAAAAATATATTGCAAAACCCCCAAGTATACCAATGGCTCTCAGAGTAATCTGTGTATTTTGTAGACCTGTAGAGCATCATTATCATAGTCTCACTAATTCTAATGGATTCATTTTCTCAACCCAGGGAATTGTTGTTATTCCTGTGTTAACAACACATTATGATCAGATAGATTATGCTCAGTGAATACATCTGATCTTAGGTCAATTTTTCTGCTATAGTTTTTAGGATGTTATCATTAGGTATTTCATTTGGTGTCAAGTAAAAGAGAAATCTCGCACCTTGATATTCTTTAATACAGGCTTCAGGGTGAACTTTATTAGGAGGTGGTTGACAAACTATGCATTGCTAAGTTCAGATCTGCAGTTGAACAGTTCATTTGCTTTTATAGAGGCATTGCATGGGCAACACCTGTAAAATAAACCAACCATGTGGTCCTCTCTGACACTATGGGCCATAGAGGTAGGAAGGACATATTAGGAGATGAGCTCAGTTATGTTTTCTAAGTGTGCATTATGCAGCAAGAGTGAAGGAGAACTCTTCTTTTTAGCCTCAGTGTGTTATTTAGGTCTTTAAAACCATTAAATGAATTACGAAGTCTGACACTGAAATGAGAATCTTGGGGACCTCAAAAAGCATGCTTTTACTAAATTCAGTGAAAACACCTAACGGATTTTCAAAAAATCCTGAAAGATCTAGGTTCAAGTGATTTGCATTGACAGTTTGTGTGTGAATCTCTTATGTGCTTTTCTACTTAAAATCCCATGCTTGTATTTCTGAAGGAAGGATTTAGTTACTGTGAAAATTTGTTGTAAGGTTTAAATTTTGTATTGTTGATTTTCCTTTAATTTATATCATGTTTTTCCAGTAAGGTAATTCTGTTGACTAGAGAAGAGTTATTTATAAGTCATCATTGTTGATGTCATGTGTCTCCTCTCCTCTCTTCTCTCCTCTTCCCTCTTCTCTCTCTCTCTTCTCTCTCCTTCTCTCTTTTCTCCTTCTCTCTTTTCTCTCTTCTTCTCTCTTTTCTCTCTTCTTCTCTCTTCTCTCTTCTCTCTTCTCTCTCTTACATACATAAAATTCAACAGCTACCCATGACATCTCTATATGAATAGCTAGTTTTGTGGTACCACAAATAATGAAAGTGTAATGTGCAAAATTCACATCCAGTGACAGTTCCTCCATGTTTTATTATTCTTTTGTAAAAACAGTTTAGGAGACTTAAACAAGGACAAGAAAATGCTCTTAAAAAGGCATGAAATATCATTTAGCTTCACTTAGAATCTTCATCATTCTAAAAAAACCCCTTACACTCAGTTTAACCGTGCTTAGTGAATAGCGTTTGCAGTACTTATTATTTAAAACATTGATTCTTGTTCCTTCCCCTCATACAGCTTCAGAATCTTTCACAGACTGCAAACTTCACTGTCACAAATTAATAGATAATTAATCTCAAACTTTAATGAATGCTGCTACCATTTAGAAAAGATTAGGCAACCATCTGCAGGAATGTCTGTGGTAAATAGTTCCAGGGCAAGGAAATAGTCTAGATGTCCTTGTGAATCCTACTTTCTGCAATTACATTTACTTACTCTTCAGTGCTTCTAGAACACAAAAGAAAGAGAATGAAGTTAGTGTATCAAGAATAGCTTAGAAAATTACAGTTTATCCTCAGTCATTTTCTCTTGAGTTGTAAATGTATAGAGCAATAAAGAGGCATATACTACCCTGTGTGTAATATATAGGCAGCTTGCTGCAGTGTTCAGTAGAAAGAGATTGTTTATATAAAAATGCTGCTATTCTGAAATAACTACTTCACTGGCTAACCATATCAATAATTCAATTAATTAAATATATGACAAAAGCAAGATACTTAATGCAGAAGTAAAATGATATGAAATGTAAAAATGCAATGAAGATACCAAAGGATTATTATGATACTACAATTTAAATTTTTAAAGGCTACACATGAATAAGTTATTATAGTAGAAACATTAAAATGATGAGAACACTACAGGAAAATGCATTAAAGGACTTTCATTTAAAAAAAAGCAAAAATAAATAAAGGTAATCCCCTGTGTTTTCATTCTTTAATGTGTTATTACATCCGTGAATCTCTAGAGAGAGAATAGGATGTATTAGAGAAAAATATACTGGTAAATTTATAAAAATGTAATGTTAAATATGATAATATAAATTTCTTTTCACAGAATCACAGAATGTTAGGGGTTGGAAGGAACCTCCAAAGATCATCAGTTTTATTATTTTTATTTGAATACAAACATTTTTGGATGGATTGCTATGTAAAAATTTGAATGTAAAAAATGTAAACTAGAGACCATCTTCTGCATACTGGCAATCATAATTATAAAATAGGTCAGATTTAGTAGAGATATAAATGGGTAAACCTGCAGTATGGGCTTTCATTCACCCCTCCTTTTCTTCTTCCCCTGCCTAGGTGTAAGATGATGAGGAATTGGGCCCAGGAAGGCAAGTAATAAAGCTTGCACAGTTTCAAAATTCTGTGCATGTGCAAAGTGAATAAATGTTACATCTTTATGATATTCTTCACTGACCAAATCTGTAACTGTGAATAAACAGGTTCAGGTCCAACTGAAGATAATGGCTGGCCAAGGGAGTTACTACAGAGATGCACAGATAGACAGCAGATTGCCTGAGAAAGTCTAGCTCATCAGAATTTGTGCTATAATTAATATTTTAATTCAGTAATATTTCAGTTCTTATGTCATTAATAATAACAGGAGTAGTATTATAGAATCATAGAATGGTTTGGGCTGGAAGGCATATTAAAGTTCATCTAGTTCCAACCCCCCTTCCATGGGCAGGGACACCCTTCACTAGATCAGGTTGCTCAAAGGCCCATTATACCTGTCCTAGAACATTTTCAAGGACAGGACATCCACAATTTCTCTGGGCAGCCTGTGCCAGCATCTCACCATCATCACAGTAAAGAATTTAAATCTGATCTAAATCTACTGTCTTTCCGTTTAAATTCATTACCTCTTGTCCCATCACTACAATCCCTGATGGAAAGTCCCTCCATGTATTGCCTGTAGGCCTCATGTAGGTACTGGAAGGATGCTATAAGGTCTCCTCAGAGCTTTCTCCTCTCGAGGCTGAATAACTCCAACTCTTTCAGTCTGTCCTCATAGCAGAGGTGCTCTAGCCTCTTAATCATCTTTGTGGCCCTCCTCTGGAGCCATTCGAGCAGGTTCATGTCTTTCTTTTCTTGGGGGCTCCAGAGCTGGATGCAGTACTCCAGTTGGGATCTCATAAGAGTAGAGTAGAGGGGAAGAATCACCTCCTGCTTCTTTTGATGCAGCCCAGGATGCAACTGGCTTTCTGGGCTGCAAGCACACATTGCTGGCTCATATTCAGTTTTTCATCCGTCAGCACTCCCAAGTCCTTCTCCACAGGGCCATTCCCAATCCATTCTCCACCCAGACTGTATTTGTGCTTGGGATGGCCCTGACCCAGGTGCAGGACCTTACACTTGGCCTTGCTGAACCTCACATAGGCCCACTTCTGAAGCTTGTCAGGGTCCTTTTGGATGACATCATTTCCTTCCAGCCTGGTGACCACACCACACAGCTGGGTGCCATATGCAGACTTGCTGAGGATGCACTCAATCCCACTGTCCATGTTGCCAACAAAGATGTTAAACAGCGCTGGACTGTTAATCCAACATTATTACCTAGGAGCAAATGGATATCCCTAGACAAACAAAATGAATTACCTATGTACAATATGTTGACTGTTTAGCAGACATAATTATTTTCCCTAATTTTTTAAAAGATGAAAGAGTACATACTTACATGTATTAGTAAGTATATCTGTGTGTGTGAGAGTAAATCTTGTATCTAATTTCCTACAAATGTTAACTATCTTTTCCTTTTACTTGATAAATGCAAGAGTGCATTATAATAAAAAAAAATTACTTTGTTAGTACAAATACTATTGCCTTTCATATTTCAACAACTATTAAAATCCTCTCTGTGTTTTCATGAGTAATAGGATATCTTTCTCACTGTGTTCATGAATGCAGCTCAGTTCAGATCTTAATTCACTCCAGTGAAAGAAATTATTCCATTCAATTTGAAACTGGTCAAAGCTCTTCTATACTGTTTTGGAGAGCCAAAAGAGAAATTTGTATGGGATCAGGATTTACGTAGGAAGTAGGCAAAGACTGTTGTAAGAACCTTTTCCACATTTGCTAAGAAGAGGTTCCCATGGAAATCTAATTCAGCTAATAGCTATGTTACCATTTTGGCAACTTGCCTGCCTGGTGAGGAAATATCATTTTAAGGGGTTCCCATAGAAAGCCATAGCTTAAATCTGTACTGCAGAGTGATGACATTCACTGATGCCCTGAGGCTCTGTGTCTTGCCAATGCAGACGAGAACAAGTGCTTCCTTGTGGGGCCTGGGTGACTGCTACAGTGAAGCAGGGCTGGAGACAGGGAAGGGAGTGCTCCTGTGATTTTTTTCTCTTTTGTCACAGAGTGTACTGTAAGGGGAAAAAAAAAACCCAAAACCAACCAGCTCATGTTTTATTTGGTTTGAGTGTTTTGTTTTATCTGCAGCCCTAAAAAAAAAAATGCAAACAACCCCTCCTCAGTCCTTTGAATGTAATGATTTAATTTTTTTTTATATATATAGTTGAGAGATAATTTTATAGAGAAAAAGAAACAAAGTCCCAGCGTTTCAAATCAATGAGAAATTGTGCTTCTAAGTCAACACACATTCTGCCATCTAGTGACCAGAAGAAATTGTACTGACCAGCTACAACTGTGACAAGAAATCCCAAGTGCTGCTACTATTGTATATTGCACTAGTATCTTTGTGGGAGAAACTGTAGAATGAGCTACAAAGAAATTAAATGTGCAGGAAACTTTTTCAAACTCCTGGAAGTCTGAAATTAATCAGATCTATTGGTATCAGTTCATAGTTCTGTCCAAAAATTAATTTAAATAAACTGGTTCTTTACATATTTCTATAGCTCACTTCTTTCTTCCTTCCGTCCTCTGCACCCCCTCCTTCCCCTTCACCTGGGACTGACATCAGCATTTTGCATAATTTATGGGAAAAACATTTGTGTATTGGCACAGAGAGGATGCCATGCTACAGCACATGAGACAGTCTGCATTAATGCACATGCTGGCTGCAAGGCCTTTAATATTCATTCCATAGTCAAGAGTAATTGAAAACACTCATTTGACTATTTACAGTTCAGGGGTGTGGAGGATAGTATGAAGTACACTGCTGGAGTGCTGTGGCTGAGAGAAGAAAATGACAGTCACTTTGGGGAATCAATTGCCTCTTCTTGCTATTAGGTTGTGATCAGCCTTCAGGAAGCTGCAAAACATCTCACCTTCCAGGTGTGTGGTTCAGTACAGGCTGAGGACACTCAGTAACTCTCAGAGGTTGCTTTAGATTTTAAATACCCTGCAGGGGTAACCCTAAAGGTCTCAGAAACTCTTTTTATTAGTGCAACAGTTCATTCATGCTGTTGTCTCCAACCACCATGCTGAAAAAGGCTTTTTAAATTAATGCCAGTTTGTTCTGTGCCACTAATAGCAGAATTCATAGTGGATGGTACACCTATAACCAGATCAATACATTTACGCCGTGAAGTTCCCATGAAATGTGATATAAAAATAGCCACAAGAGACAAAACAACATGGTTTATAGTGTCATCTGATCACTAGGATATATATGTAAAAGGCTTACAAATAGTATTAAGCAGCCTAGGCATAGTATCTATTTGACATGTACCTTAATTTAATGATTATCCACTTGTCAAAATGCACAGTCTAGCCATTCGTGAGTAAAAACTTGCAAAGATGGTATTTTTCTTTTGTATTGCTCAGTCTTCCTACTTTGCATTTTTATACTGTTAACAGATGTTTTTTTTTTCTTTGTTCCTACAGAGAGCACATGGCACCTCTCTTCTCTCCTAAAAACGTACACCTACATTGGCCGTAAGATTTTAGCTTCTCCTTTAAAAACTAAAAAGGTTACTCAATAGGGATAAAAATTCCCATAACATAACATAAAAATAAAGGTAAAGCCAATGGAACTGCAGATAAGAGTTGTTGTAAATAGTACTCAACTGTAAACTTTGGAATTTCAGAAATTAGTGTTGGGTTTCTTTCACTACTAGAAGGCGAACTATATTACATGCGTCAGAGTTATATGTAAAATGAAATGATAAATCACATTAAGATATATATGTATTGCTGAAATACTTTCAAGTATCGATCCATTGTGTACAGCTGAGAAGAGAAAGGATAAGCATCCTATTGCAGGAAACTTGTACTTCCATAGCCACTAAAGGACCACTGACAGCAGGATTAATTTTTATAACAAAACTTCAGATTTTCTACCACAAATGTTTGGAATATGTTATGATTTGTTATGAGTCATGATCTGGTTAAAATGATCCATTCAAGGTTCCCCATAATGCTACTTGTTATTTACATTTTAAAGTATTTCTTTACAAGTTTTATTCTCATGGAGGTAGGTTATAGCATTAACAATGTAATAAAAACCATTAAAATCCTTTCATGTTTCCAGGTCTAACTTAGAATCACACTGATTTCTGGATCAGGCTGTGTACCTGTTTGCTGCTGAAAAGATTAATTGTCCCTCTTTATTTAATAAAACAATATGATTAACATTAATGTTTGAAGTAAAAGCGGAGAAGGATTGTCCTGTTTCAACCAAGGGAAAATTAGGAAAGGAATCACCAAAAAATTCTCTTCAGGGACTGATGTACGTAAAACTAACTTCTGGGATAGAAAAATAATTTTCAGCAGCGAGAACTAGGTAAGAGGAGTGAAAATGAGAAAAATTCCTTGAATACCAATTCAAACATCCAATATGATATCCCAAACATCAGGTCTTGAATCATGCTGACTTGACCTTATAGGACACCTCTATGCCAGATAATGTCTAGGGTAAGATTGTTGCTATCACCTTATTCACACAAAAAGCTCCTTGAAACTGTGCCATTTAGTCATACTTTAGATTGACTTGGGTTAAAATGCTTTCCCAGCCCAGAAAACATTTAAATACTTCTCTTCTGTGAAGTATTGAGGGAAAAGCATAACTGGTTCATCTTCTACATTCATTATTTAGCTAGGATCTGAAAATGGAGGAAAGTTGTATTCTATTTTGTATTTACTGTAAACTATGACAGTCACTTTTATAAGCTATTTTATTATAAAATGCTTCTTAAAAATGCATTACTGTTAAGCTTCTCAGATTAAACCATTTTGAGAGCACTGTTTGTACTTAAACACAGAACCTGGACACTTCTGATCCCATTATGAAAATGTACTTGACCCTTATTTTTCTTTTCTTATGAGGCCTGAATTTTAATGAGGCCTTAAAGTTCTCACTCATGTCAGTACACTGCATTTCCTGTTGCTACTTTTGTTCTCATGCGGCATTTGGCTAAATACTTCATCTGAACATGAAAATGAGAGCACTGCATAAGTGTGGTTCCATTTTTTGACAAAACTTACATAAATATTTTTATCTTTGTTATGAAACATTTATCTTTAATGTATATTTATATATTTACTATATAAATGCTTAATATATCAAAGGGAGATTAGTTGAAAAGTGCATCTCAAAGAACCACCAGCAACAGTTGAAGTGAATTGAATGTGTAAATTAAAAATGTGTTGTTACTAAGTGGAAAAATGAAAAAGTCAAGGAATGATTAGATCTGGCATCAATGACTGGTATTTTAATTTTCTTGGTGATATTCATGAGTAACCCCATCATTGCGAATGGACGTTCATTGGTTACAAACCACAACTCTGAAAAATGATTTCCCAGACTTTCCTTTGCCTCTTTAGCAGAGGTCTCTGTCCTGCAGGACCACTGCATGTGCCTGTGCCCAGCACGGCATGCTGTGGGACTGAGACCGGAGCATTCACCACCTCCCTGTATGCCTCTGGAAAGCCTTCCTCTAGTAAAAGTCTCACATTATTGCACTCTGTCTGTAACTTAAAAACTAGAACTAAGTCTTCTGCAAGAATGGTGTCATGTCCTCTAACCTGCCCGACAAGCAGGTGGTGCACAGGCCACAAACTCGGAGCACACGTGCCTTGCTGTCAAAGCCTCTTCAGGGGAAAATCTTTGTGAAATCTCTTTCCTTTGTTGTTAATTGCAGTTTAAATGGTCATCTGTACTGCACCTTGTAAAAATTGTGAAAGTATCTTCTAATCTTAATTTGCATTAGAATACAGTATGAGATTTCCCACATAATAAAAAGCTATCTTAAATCAGAGGAGCTGTAGGACTATTTTGTAAAAATATCTTCATAAAATATTATAACACACGTATGTTTGTATACACATACATATATGTATAGATATGATATATGTATGTATGTTAT
>WTSP01013841.1:69035-82473 GCA_025331215.1 Actenoides lindsayi | reverse complement strand
GTTATTTAATTATATTTTAATGTATTTCTGGGGTGTATTAAATTGATGAATGCTTAATTATAAAAATATTTTTTATTAATTAAATTTGCAGATATTCTCATTTTGAATGCAAACCACATTGCTGTTCTCAAATTAACAATTAAATTTATATTTTAAGTGGTGCCATTAATGAATATTTACAAAAATTCTGAGAAATACATTAATAGTTTACCAGAAAGTTAAAAATCCTCTCTCCACCGATTGACCCCTTAAATATATATTTACCTTATATTATTTCTATACTCTAAATAGAAACTTAAATATATTAAATGATTTATCAAAACAATGTGTTTGCAAAGAATATTTATTAGTAGCATTTACATCTTATATAATTTTTTACATCTTTTGAGGCAGGAAGGTAAGTTTTATTATCTTCATAACATTACAAATTGAAGAGAATTTTGAATTTTCCGTTTGCAAGGTAACCTTCCAGCAGAAAGGTATTTTGAAATGTTTAGATTCCTAGTGCTTCAGACACCTTCTGCCTCATTAGAAACTTCATGTGGTTGTAGTTGAAGTAGTTTCAATCTCACCCCATGGTTCTCCGCACATGCTTCCTAGAGTCCCAACAGAAGCTGAGCATTTAGCACCAAGCTGCAGACAGCTGCGCGTGCTTGAGAAGACGAGAGGGAACTGTGCTGAAGATGCAGAAGTCCACCTCTAAGTGCAACGTTCTCTCCACATTTCATCACAGAAAGGAAAAATGGAGTCTGAGGTAGAATTCTAGGAGGTCTGCACAGGGCCAGAGAGGGAAAATGACAGCAGTGACAGGATAAAAAGTGAAGCACTCTTGTCTCCCACCCTGGGCCTTTATATCATTGACTTATATTTAGATTTCCCTATTAAAATCCATTAATTAATCCTATTTAAATCAGCGGGGACTTCTTTTTAAATACTGAGGGCAAAGTATATCCTATAGTCTTTTTAACTGGAGGTTTCAGAAAGGAAACAGTTCCTTTCAAGGAAAGGAAAAAGCACTGGTTCTTCTGGATTCAGCCTGGAAATTAAGCACTTCATTGCCTAAATTGCTATTTATTTTGCATTGCCACCATTCCCAAAGATGACTCGTTACCTCTGTTGAAGGCCTCATCAGCCTGAATGATAAGTGCAGAAATATGTCCTCTGGAGGAGCAGCAGGGTCTGCCACAGAACAGCAATGTCTAACCCTGTCACAATCATTTTCTGGTGTGGTTTGCACTGATTCAAAATATAGGAATAAAATGTCTGCATTTGAATAATTGTTTTTTTCCTGTGTCATACAGTTGATTTATAGTATGTGTCACTACATTGAATATTGAATCATGTTTGAAAATCTGCAGACACAAATATAAGTATTTATTAAAAGCTGAGTGTAGCAAAGCTAAGTTGATGTTAACTGCCATGATCACTTGCCTGACTCTTACCAGCAACTTCCAGGTATGTTTAGGAACATTGCATGAGACAGTATGTGACTTTTGAGAAATGTCTACACACAAGCTTTCATAAACCTTTATTCTGTCTTTAGAATTTGGAATGATGGGAGATCATACAATTAAAAGTCAGCGACCTCGATCTGTTCATGAGAAAAGGGTCCCTCAGGAACAAGCTGATGCTGCTAAATTTATGGCACAAACTGGTAATACATCAGTTACATTTTTCTATTTACTGTTGTTAATTTTAGCAAAACCACTGCATGTTTCCATAATCTTTTGCTGCATATTTGTCAGTTTTCTAAGCTGATACTTTTTTTGAATCATTTATTTTTTTTCACCAGTTAAAGTCCATAAATAAAGTAGCTGAAAATTATGTAGATCATACAAAAACATGCACTGTGAATATGGATGCTTAATCATTTAGTGTAAGCATGAATTTCATTAGTAGAAAAAGAAGTCTCACATGTACAAGACACAGGACAGCTTATGTGACATATTAACATTTTTTCAAAGATGTTAAGAACATGCTTCAGACCTTCTCTATAAATAGACTGAGGTCTAATCCCAGCTTTAGGCATTTATCAAATTAATTAATTACTAGGGAGACTTCAATGTGCATATATTCAGCATTTACTATCATTGGCCCAGCACAATGCTCTATTCTCTAGCTTCTAGATTCATAATTGCTAAATGAAATTGGCTGTAAGTAGTTTTTAATTGGATGTGCAAATTATCTAACAGTTTTTCATCTAAAACATATTTGCTAATTTTGTTTCAGCAACTTCATCTTCTTTAGATAAAGATACTAAAATGATATTACAAACATAGAGCTCAAGTAATGAAAAAAAAATATAAAAAATGCCTGTTTACCAACAGTTACCACAGCTGCCTTTGAGGTCGATGATAAGATTTCAGTGGTGAGTTGAATTAAGCTCTCATACACCAAAACTGCTATCTATTTTGACATCACTAACCGTCTGGGTATCTGTTGGTAAAATCTAACTCTGTAATGGTTCCCTACATGTTCCATTCCAGTAAGTTACTGTGTTGAAATTCTTGTGCCCCATAATTATTGTATGGATTTGAAACAACTTACTCTGTATTCCATAGGTACTAACCTAGAAAATATGCCTGCATCAGTCATAAATAATGCTTCCAGTTTATATTCACTTTAGTAAAAGAGCTATAATTGCTTCTAGTTATGTTGCATGATGACTTCCTTAGTAGTAGGGTGCTTTACTTAACAGATTTTCAGAAATCAATATATTAAGTAATTTAAATACATGTATAGCCAATCAGTGTAGATCTATTTGATAAAGAATTTAGAAGGAGAAAAAGTCTGTTTCCCTCCTATTAATCTATAGGACTACTTCTATGGCTAACTCTCAGTTGATACTACTATAAGTAAATGTAGTGGAAGAAGAGAGCCTAGAACCTTCTTGTTTTCCATGAAGTTTTTGTTTAGGCAAGTAGAACTTATTACTTACATACCTAGCTCAGACTTAGAATGTTAGTTGCTTTACTACATAGAATAACACCTTTGCTTCTATGCTGCTTCTTCAATTCATACAATTACTCAAAAAAATAAGATGATTGTTATCTCCTTGTATAAATCCCCAAAACTTTCACAATGTCAGGGAAAATTTGTATTTGATAATTTCTAGTCATGCATTGCAGTGCATCTATTATTGGTGTTAGAGAACTGCATTATAAATGCAGCACTTACACCATCACCTTCTGATAGATTGTGTGTGTGGAGTGAGAGATGAACATTCCAAATCATACAGGCTTGGTTTTCCAGGTCCTGTTCTGAAAGCATGTGATGTGTCAGCAAAGCAAATAAATTTACATGCCCAACTTCAAGGCAATCTACATTTTACATACTGTAGGTTAATAGATTTTAAGTAATACTGCACTCTTTTTGGACATACTAATTTTCATCTCTTCTTCGTTTTGATTTTCCTTTGTAGTGATCATTGCATATTTTCTTCATCTCTAATGCATTCATTTTTATGTGATATAATTAATGTGATATCTTCTTAAAATGATTCATAAGGTTTATTCTAACATATCTATCTCATGAATTTACCCATGTACTAAGAAGTCTAATAGCCTTTAATGTAAATGGATACTGAGTTTATGAGGTTTCCTAAATTTTAAGCCTTTTTAGTATTTTATTTTGTGTAGTAATACAACAGATGCAAAAGTGTAACAAAATGCTTATATTATTTAAAAAGGCAGAGAGATAGGAATGGAGAATTATACTGGAAAAGATTTATGAAAAGCATTTAATACTGGTAGAATAGCAGACTTAATCCACCAAATTTTGCTGGGAATGGAAGAGTTTTTAAATGTGGTACTAAAATATGCACTCTCCTGTTTGTTTATGAGTGATATAAAGCTGTAAAACATTTTATTTACTGTCCTATATTTGTCATTTTATGTGTTTGGACTGATCCTTCCCTTAGGTGTTATGGGATTTAGAGAGTATAATACAGGTAAGTGTTACACATATCAATGAGGCCTTCTATACAGTAAGTTATGTTTCCTCTTACATGTCAAGCAGCAGGAGAGAATAAGGGCTTGGTACTTTGCCAATATGTAATTTGAGATTGTAGGTTTAATAGTACAGATATAAATATTTAAGAGTTCTCAAGCAATAGAAAACTAGAAGGAAAATAAAGAGTAGGCCTTTTGAAATTTTTGTTTCAGAAAAGAAAAAAAATGGAAAAGAGATTAAACAATAGAAAATGTATTAGCAGATTACATAGATGATCTAGATTTAATCTACAATGTAAAGGTTTTATTTGTTTAAATTAAACATGGTTACCTACAGTATATGTGTGTGAAGATTTTTCCCTCCTATAAAATATTTTAAAATAAATATCATACTGCCAGCAGTACAAAATACTCTGAAAATTTAAAATTTTCCAAAATTTCATATGCAATGTGAAAAAGGAAGCAAAACAGCTCATGAGATAAATTTGTTCTTTATGTTCTCTTATTTCACTCTTTTTGCACCATACATCATGTTAGTGTGAAGGATCTTGCTCCAACAAATGTTTAACTCTTCTATCCTTTACATATGTTGAAATATACTGCTAGATTCTGCCTTTTGTGAATTCACAGTACATAGATGATCAGAACTTCTTATAATTACTATCAATTTCAGAATTCACATTTCTTAGTATCATGTTATTGATAATTTTCATCATATTCCAAGGGTTAAGAGCACCTTTTTATCACTTTAAGATATCCAAAATTTTAAATTTGTAATACTTCATTTCTGTATTTTATTAGCTATGCAGTGTCACCATGTCTGTGTTGGATAATGGATAATATATACTGAGTATATGTGACTGGTTTACATAATGAGGAACATCTTGAGAAACATAGCTTTGACTTTTTCTGCTGTTTAACCTTTCATCTAAACCATTTTAACAAAGACAAAGTCAAAGTTCAAACATTTAGGAAAAGACAAAAAAATAGTATCTCAGAAACCTGTAGTAATAAAAGTATTTTTTTTACCATGTACACAGAGCTTATAGTACATATTATATAATTACTAATGTGTACCTATATATTAACTATATTTACCATATTAACTCATCTAACCTGAACTCAAACCATGTATCAACCTAATGAAAATGCTAAACTCATATCAGAAAAAATATTAAAACAATAATCAGTGATTTAATTTCTCAGGTTTACACCTAACAAATAAAGGAAAGAGATACAAAAATCACTTTGGTGAATTTTTATATGTAAAAAACCTCATCATTTTGTTCTATAACATAAAAATTAGTAGAATTGCATAAAATTTTATGAAAACCAGGATTTGTGTGCTAAGTATACAGCATTCTGAATAAGAAGCACTTTTTTTTTTTTTTCTTTAAGCATTTAATAGCCTTATAATTGCTTCTTAGAGGGCTAGAAGAGACAAGCATTTTGCAAAGGTTTCATACTTGGCCTCTGGAAACAAAAAGAGCATGTACAGATGCTCATTACAAAAGCACAGTTTCAAGAAATAGTATGTAATTTACTGCATTCTTACAGAGTCTTCCCAGTTTGCAGACATGCCCTTGGCTGTGACCAATATTTGGAAGACTAGAGGTCTATTAAGATAACTGAAATTTTAAGCAAGCTATTCAAGACTTATGGTTGGATCAAGCCACTAATTTTAAAGTAGAAAATCACATTTATTTCAAAAAGGACTTAGGTTTAAAAATCAAGAGTGTAATACAGGCTTCATCATGCCATTTTATACTGATTTTTAATGGAAGAATGTAATCATGAATCCACAGGTTTTTTTCTCAAATTATTCAGCAAGGTATATTCGCACTATTTTTGCATTTACTTTCTGAGAATACTCAAGGGATCCAGTTTTCTGATCACCAATACCTTTGGGAAAGGAATTCCAGAGTTGTGTGTATAGCTGTTCATGGAAACTATATTTAAGCATTCTTTCCTGAACATCCATGCAAGAACACTTTATACACTATTTGCTTTTCAAAATAAATTGAAAGAATATAGTATGCTATCTCTCGACAACAAAAAATACACTATTCAAATGTACTGTAATAATAAATCACATCTGACAACTTTGAACATGGAATGTACTATAAGCAGTAATGAGATCTAGCACATCCAAGAGTTTAGCACATCTGTAGGTCAAAAGCAAGGAGCAGATCTGTGCAGTAAATGATCAACCCAAACAACCCTCCCACTGTTCAGGTTAAAATTTGGTAAGCAAAGTGCTTCTCTTTGGCAGGTAACTTCTCTCAAATGTTAATGACTCTCCTCTGTTGAAGAAAAGATAAGAAATTATGGGGTTGGTTTGGGTTTAATTTTTAATCACAATTCCCTTACAGAGAGAGTTCCTTAAACTATTTCATTCTAGAATGAAAAGTATAAATATCAAAGATAAGTCCTTTGCTATTGTATAAAAAGAGTTGCCTGTGTTCTTTTCATATCCTGAGGGCAGTGTTGTTTCTGAAGTGTTGAAGGGCAGTAGTTCTCATAAAGCTGTAAATATGCTAAGCAATCAAAATGTTTCCCTCTGACAGACATAATGTGACTGCAGCATTGTAGGTGTCTTTATTTTCTATTCATTGCACATTTTCACTGCTGCTTTCCTCCATGAACTTTTAAATATTTATTTTGGTGTGGTGCCTTTTTCTTTGATTTGTCAGAGCAGATGATAATGAATTTCAGGAAAAATATGTCTCACTAATACTTATGTCTATATTCATGTTTGTTTGTTGTCTTGAATACAGGTGAATCTGGTGTTGAAGAGTGGGCCCAGTGGAGTACGTGTTCAGTTACTTGTGGTCAAGGGTCGCAGGTGCGAACCAGAACTTGTGTATCACCTTACGGGACACACTGCAGCGGCCCTTTAAGAGAATCAAGGGTTTGCAATAACACTGCCCTCTGTCCAGGTAGTGTTAGCAGCCAATAAATAAAATTGTGGATGTTTTTGAACTGTATAATTTTAAGAATTTGAAACTGTATCTTTTTTAATTATTATTATTTTTAACATGAGCTTCATAAGAACATTTCAGTTAGAGCAGAGAAGTGTAATTCTGTTCAGCTGCAAAATTTTTCATGCAGGTTGTTATTTTTACTTTCAGAACAGTCAACATATGGAACAAGAATCCCTTTTTCCTGACAGTTTCAGAATTTTTATTTAAAGTCTACATTCTCTGATTTTCACTCAGCAAAGAGAAGGTATAGCATGAGTACAAAATGCAAACTAGGGAAGAAATCCATATCATCAATACATTAAGCAGAGGCTGATTAACAAAGTGGGTTAAGTTACCCTGTATCATTTGACACTGCAATTGTTTTGCCATTTAGAATACTGTCTTCTAGGCAATAGGCCAGGCAATGTTCACTGCACAGTAATGTCTTCATGGACTTTACATTGTTCTGACAAGAAAGGGCAACAGCTATCTGTCAGAGGAAGAAAGATCAGACCAAAAGTAACTCTTTCACATCTGACACAAAGTAAAGGTAGTTAGCATCTTGCATCACAGTTTTCCTACTCCTTATGTCTCAGAGATCTGGACATAGTTGGAGTTCAGCAGTAGTTACACACTAAGGAGAAGACACAGGCATGTTCGAGCTAATTGCTGAAAGGGCACATCTCATTTCGTTAGACTCTACCTGTGGATCTGATTAATCTGGGATGGGAAGCAAAAAGGAAGGCCTGTGTCTTGTGACTACATGCATTTTCCTCTGATGTATCTGAAACATAAAAAAAAATACATGCCTCCATTCAGATTCATTAGTTCCTCAGGCCTTGGTAACATTTGATCCCGAGAGGATGGTGAGCCTCCTTCAGCCTTTGGAGAAGCTCACTCCATTTTTGAAGTAAACAAAACTGGCATATAGAGAGAATTCTGTGGACTTTATCTCAATAAGTAGTAATAGGTAGAATCAAACTCTTACTTTGCCACTGTGTCTTGAAAAATATCCAACAAGAAGTGCATATGCGATCCCATCAGAGTTTGTGTGTCAGCATTATAAGCATTTAGGGAACCTCTGTAATGGAAAGAAACTTAAAAGATTATATCTAGATAAACCATCATGGTAATAAGAACTGCTCTTATCACCTAATGCTTTACCACTGTGCTTTAGGTAAGCAATTCACATGGCATTTTCTAATATTTCGGGGTAGAAACACCCAGACAGGGCTGAATTCGATCACTTGACATGTTTCCATACAAAAATGGTTACCCTCGTAGTAAAGAAGTTTTTCCTTATGTTCAGGCAGAACTTCTTGTTTGTGCCTGTTGTCCCTTGTGCTATCACTGGACACCACATAAAATAATCTGGACCCGTCCTTTTCTCACCTGACCTTTAGATATTTATAGATATTTAACACATCTCTTGAAATCCTGTTCCACTATTTCACCACCCTCATTGTGAAAAAAAGTATTCCTTATATCTAGTCTAAATCAATCCTCTTTTATTTAAAACCATTACCTCTGGTCCTGTCATAACAGGCCCTACTGAAAAGTTTGTCCCCATCTTTCTTATAGTTCCTCTTTGAGTACTGGAAGGCCACAATAACATCTCCTTGGAGCCTCCTCCAGGATGAACAACCCCAACTCTCTCAGCCTTTCCTCAAAAGAGGAGTGTTCCAGACCTCTGATCATTTTTTGTAGCCCTTCTCTGGATGCGCTCTAATAAGTCTATGTCTTTCTTGTGCTGATGGCTCCAGAGCTGGACACAGTACCCCACATGAGGTCTCATCAAAATGGAGTAGAGGGGCAGAATCACATCCCTCAACTTCTGGCCATGTTTCTTTTGATGTAGCCCAGGATATGGTTTGACTTCTGGGCTATGAGCACATATTGCTGGCTCATGTTCAGCTTTTCATCCACCAGTACTCCCAAGTTCTTTTGCACAGGGCTGCTCTTAATCCCTTCATCACACAGACTGTATTGATACCAGGGATTGCCCCAGTTCAGGTGCAGAACCTTGCACTTGGCCTTGTCGAACCTCATTAGGTTCACAGAGGCCCACTTCTCAAGCTTGTCCAGGTCCCTCTAGATGGCATCCCATCCCTCAGGCGTGTCAACAATACTACTCAGCTTGGTGTCATCTGCATACTTTCTGAGGGTGCACTTGATCCCTCTCTTTATGTCAACGTTGAAGATACTAAACAGTACTGGACCAGTATCACTTATAATGAAACATCAATGGCCATATTAGTTTTTCAGTATCTGTTTGGTTTAAAGCTGAACAAATCAAAAGCATTTAAAACACAATAAAAATTTCCCAAAATATGCTTGTCAGATGAAGGCCAGCATGGCCTCATGCCTCCTCCCACTTCACAGCAGTTGCGTATTGTGAACATTGTGGGTGTTCATTTCAACATGATTAGGCTCACAGAGTGGAAGAGAGAAAGGAAAGATGCTCTGCAGTAATCCAAACTCGTTGTGCTAGCAATGTTTTTGACAGATAAGCTGGCAATAAAATGAATATTTTTGTCGCAAATAATGAATCTTGCATCTGAAACTGTGTTACAGAAAACAGTAACTCCTCTGTGGGCCAGCCCTCCATCTGGTGCAATTTGGCATAGCTCATCTGGCTGTTAATCATCAGATGTTATAGGGTATTTGCATTTAGGAAATGGTATTAAAGAAAGAAAATGTAAATGAAATATCATAAATAAATAAATAAAAAGTAAGGAGTTTTAAATTAAGATGTTCTTTTAAAGCCGACCTGGATAATACTGGACACTTCTGTAATGCGTTGAACAGATTAATTCTCCTTGATATTTGTTTTCTGACATTGGTTGTTTTCTTAGCCTTTTCCACCCTTGACTTTATTAGCTATCTACTAGTTTCAGATATTGAAGTCTATACATACAAGAAGGTACTGTGAAATTTTTACTTAAGGAGCTAAATTTTGTCATGGAAGATGATTTTGGACACAATTTCCTTTCAACCACAAATGGGTAGAGGCTTCTGCAAGTTTGACTCTATCCAAAGTGAAACATTTTGTTTTGGCTTATTTACAGATCACAAAAGAATTATTCTGTGTTGATGCTAACATGCAGTCACTCTTGCCAGAAGACATATACAACCTTTTGGTTCAAGACAGTATCTTTAAAGAGCCCCTCAGAACATGCTTTTGTCATTTTTAAATGAAGACAAGTAACTTAAAATGTTTTGACAGCATCAAATCAAAACTCCAAATTAAACAATAGACTCGTATCTACCCTGAAAAACCTCAGCCTGTGTCTACCTAGGGCCAAGAACTTTCTAATTTATTATTTTTTACAGAATAATATTTTTCTAATTTGGATTAGTTTTGTTTTTCCTTGTTTTGTACTTTTTTCAAGTTCTTGTTTCACCTGAGAATCTCAATCAACAACTGTGATATAGTAAGATGAAAGTACATTGTTGTTACTGCTGACTATTATTTGGAATATGATCTGAGAAATTAGTTTTCCATTAATTTTTCTCATACAGTAAAAAAAAGTCTGGATTCAGAAACTAATACTTTGCCAAAAAGAAAAAAAAATCTTCAGATAATATGGTTGGATAAGAGTCTGAGTATAGTACCTGTTGAGAAAAGGTGAAAACTAAGGGATTATATGCAGACATAGTCACCAATTTACTAGTTTTAAAAGAGTTAGATTTCCTGATTTTGACCCAAATGTCATAATTAATCGATGCTTCTAAAAAAACTAGACTAAAATCTGAAACTTTACCATTAATTTGGAATGTTCCTGAGGGTTTGTATTGTTTTGTTTTTCTAATATAATGAAGATCAATATTTAGAATACAATAATTTTAATACAGCTAGACATGTAGGACTTGGAATAATTATTGGCGGGTTTAATCACTTCTATGTGACCAACAGAAAACCTTTCATCAATTGAGCTGTTACCTAGTTGGTTAAAATCTTCGCTGAATGAAGCTTGACGTTTTCTGTCAGATACAATTTCTCAGAAGGTGGCTAACAAACTTTTAACCTCAATATAGCATCTGAAATTACAATTTTCCTTACTTTAATGAAATGCAATAGAACTTACCTATATGCAGAATTCCCCTTGATCTTAATGATGATTTTATGATAATATGCCAGGGAGCTGAACATCCTTACAGATTCTTGCAACTGAATTTCACCTCAGGAAATGTTATTCTGATCCCTACAAGAAAAGGGTTTTATTTTTAGAAACTGGGCAGGTGATAGTTGCCTTCAGGCCAAAGGAAACCTATATATGAGAAGTTCTTTCACAGTGAAAAACAGTGAGGACAAAACAGAAAATCTATTTCTTCTGTAATGTTGTGAATCGTTACTAATGATACACTGAGATGTTGTACACTGTATCACCCTTCAGACACCCTTCAAACAAACAGGAATGCCAAAACACACAGAGTCATGTGATACTGAGTGTGATGCTCAGTCTGGGCACTCAGTCTCCGTATTTTTCTTAACAGTTCTCATTATTACATTCCTGTTCATACAGAGCCTAATTTAAACCTGCGCAACTCCTTTTATTTAAGCAGTAGAAACATAAGGGAAGTTGTTTTACAGTATTTTTCAATTTATAAGGAACTGTTTTACCTATGCATGTATGGAATTTTGTAACCAGTACACGCTTAACGAGAATATGAGAGCTTTCTGAAAATTTAACTTCAGTTGTTTCTGAAATGGAAATGTATATGGTGTATAAGCTCATATGCATATTGTATATTAGTTTCTCCTACAGTGGGAAAAAAAATTAACATAGCTGCATCTTGTATGAATCTTTATATTAATTTTATGAAATATTTGTATATAAAAATATTGGTATGCGTTTGTGTACTTTGAAGGTGTTTGAAGTTTGTTGAGTGAACATTTTTTTAAGACAGAGTGATGCATGTATTACTGTGTATGTTAAATCAGTGAATATGTTCACGTAAAGAGCATATCTCTTACGCTTATGTGCTCTCGGAACATTGAGGAAAACGATCAAGTATATGTGCTGCCAAATTTCCACCAGAATTTAAAGAAGTGAAACAGTTTTAAGATAACAGCCCAAATTTATGATCATGACACAGTAAGAAATTATTGTATTTATTGTATATTTTCAAAAGAAAGATTAATTTTGATTGCTTCAAGTTTTTAGTTGCCTTGATAAATAAAGCATATGCTTGATTTTCAGAAAGACTAGTCTCCTGAAAAATCAAACCTATTGAACACATCTCAAATCAGGCACCAAAGATATCATAATTAAATTTTGAACAGGGAAGCCATCTTTCTTAAAAGAATGAATGGAAAGAAAAGAAAATGTGGCAGTGCAATTACTTTAGAGAAAATGGTTTAAAGTTAAATATATTTTAGAGAAAACATGCTTTTTAAATTGAAATTAACTAAATTTTATAAAGGATTTGTTTGTCAGTGCTAAAGATTACCTATGTACTGAGTTCCTTCAAGTTGGCAAAATAATCCCCATTTAAAATATTGATGTTGTTTATTTTGAAATCCTTCTGTTACTTGTGTGTCTGTTTCTGGTTAAAATCTGTTTGGTTTGTTGCAGTACATGGCGTTTGGGAGGAATGGTCACCTTGGAGTTTGTGTTCATTCACATGTGGTCGAGGCCAAAGAACTAGGACAAGGTCATGTATACCTCCCCAGTATGGGGGAAGATCATGTGATGGACCTGAAACACAACATAAACCTTGCAATATTGCACTCTGCCCTGGTGAGCTCTTCTCGCAACTCTCTGCTTTGTTACAGTGCATTTGATGTTGGTTGTTTGTGATTTCTTTTATTGCCCTTTGCACACATTAAAAAAACCCAAACAGTTATGCAAAGTGAGTAGACAGGGTAATATTCATAATTCTGACTGTAGTGATTAAAGGATATAATCAGGATGGTAACTCTGTTCAAGATACTACACAAGCAGACAATTCTTAGTTTCTTCAAGATACTCTTTCTGTAGCATATGGTATGTTGTGTAGGAAATCTTGATTCAGGATGGGTCTTAGTGAACCCAAAAGGCAAACAATTTCAGAGTATGACTTACAGTGATACATTTGAGGTCATACAGCTTGTGTCCACCATATCCATTTGAATTACATTTGCTTAGGGGTTCACTGTAATTATTTATTCATCCTAAACCAAACATACTTGCGAAACCATACAATTTTAATTACTGATTTATTCAGAATAGATATTATTTACGTGTGTGAAGAGAGAAAGGCTGACACAAGCTAGGGCATATTTAAATCCCAGTTAAGACCTTATGGTAAGGATATTAAGTGCCTCATTTCTGGGAGTTAGTTGCTAAATCACTTGCAAAACATGCCTCTAACCAAGTAAACAATGCATGGGATTCACTGTCCATCCACTGAAATTGAAACTGACTCAAAAAAAATCATCTATTCTTTCAAAATAGGTTTTAAAATGTTTGTCCATATTTCATGATTAATTTTCAATTTATGTGTATATCTATATAAGTGTGTATGTCTACACATATATAT
>WTSP01013841.1:0-69014 GCA_025331215.1 Actenoides lindsayi | reverse complement strand
TATATGTGTGTATATATATAATACCATGTAATACCTAAGTATTATATATATACATATAATAATTATTAGAATATGTTCAATATCCAAAAAGATTCTATATATAAAATAATAATTTATGGTTACTGATCTTACTGTAATACTTAGGTATTTAAAAGATATCAGGTACCTGTAATGTGAGAAATTTCTTTCATGAGTTCTGTTGGAAAGTGTGAAGGTTGCCCTTGCATTAGACCTGTTGAACATCCACAGTTTACAACACTGCTGCAAATAGATTCTCCAGGAATGGAGCTCTTCCTGTAAAGGGTTGATGGTCATTTCATTAACAAATGGCTGTTTGATGATTTGAAAACAGAGATTAAAAAATGGAGCTTAGTGCTTCACAGAATTAAAACTGAATTTGTTGGATTTTTATGAAACTTGAACTTTGCTTTTCTTCTGATCAGCAAAGTACTCACCAGCTTTAGGAGAAAATTTATGGAAAAGTTTTAGTGTTCAATGCAGCTGCAAAAATTTTGAATTAATCAGTATTTTCGCCATTTTGGTAGCTGTGCAATTTTACATGTGCCCACACAAAAGTAATTAACATGATATATGAGCATGAAACACAGTTGCCTAGAGAAATGCCACATAAAAATAACAGAAGAGAAATTAATGCATTCTGTTTGCTTCATTATTGCAAAGAATCATAAAAGATATTATACTTAATCTGTCAAAATAAGCAGTTATTTGAAAATTCTGGATTTTGAACAGTCATTTGTAAGTAAATGATTTTCAGCAGAGGTAGCTATACACTGGTTACATTTAAAAGTAACAATTTAAATCTTTGCTGAATGTTAAAATTTGCTGTAATTTGAATGTTCAATATTATAAGGGATTTTTCATATTGAATTCTTAAGTCTTTTAACAGTACTTCTGAAACAGAAATCTCACATACTATTTGCTCCTAAAGGGAGATGTATGAAATATATATGAGAAACCACAGACTGAGTTCTTCATAGACACTGTAATAATTGATTCAATCTTTCTTACCCTAAATAATACTATATAAGAATGAATAAAACTGAGGAGGGTACATTGAAATGTAATTTCCATAACGTTTTCCTCTTCACATAAAGCTTTTATGATTAATGAGTGCAACTAACTTCCATGTTTGGAAAGATTTCCATTTTCTGCTGAATAATATCAGGGCGCAGATTCATAGCTTGAGAGGCATCTGCACTGAGAAGTGCTTCACAACCAGGCACTACATAGAATATTTAATATAGAACTTCAGGGAAAAGCCTCCAAAACTCTCTTCCTTTAATTTACTGGTTGCTGAAATCCTGGGATTAGAGATATGGATCGTATTTTTGAACTGTTAGAAATGTTCTGTGGATACTGACAGACAACAGCAAAATAGTTCACCTTCATGTGTCACTGAACAGTGGTACACACATACGGATGCAGTATGTTAAATCACTAACTTAAAGTTAATTAATTAAATTAAAAATTGAAGTTAATTTTAATTATTAACATCATCAATTTAGGAAGTTGTTTTCCCAACCCTCCTTCATAAGAATCTTGAAATTAGGGGTTGGTAAGTGCGTCAAGTGAAGTTACTAAGTTTCAGCAGTGGTACTTTTACAGCAATAGCAGTTATAAAACTGGGTTTTCAAGAATGACTATCAATCAAAATTGCATTGCAACATGCATTTTGAGTTTATAGTGGGTAACTGCAGGTGCAGACAGGTACTGATGATTGTTGAAGTCTGCATGAATGCAGTATCCTGATTTGGCACAATCATTAATAACACATTTCTTAATGCTCAGCTGTTTTAAAAAATATTGTCTGGTCTTTGTTACTATTATAGACCATATAGTCTTTCACTTCTATGGGAACCTAATTGATTTATATTTTTTATTATTTTGTTTTTTAATATTTTCATTTACTTCAAGAGGCTTTCTGATATATGAAATTAAAAAAAAAAAACCTGTCCTAAACCTTTACTCATGGGAATATTAATCCAAACACAAATGTATGGGCTAATACAAAATACACAACTGGTCAGCCTGACAAGTTCAGAAAGAATATTATACAATATGCAAAACCAGAAGCAGACCAAGAAGAAGGCAGGCCATGTCTGTCCTCCTACATTTTATCTCAAAAGAATGTTGAAGATCAGGGATCATTTACCTCACAGGAAGGACGGGTGACAAAAGTATATTCAGCATTATAAGTACAGAATGTAGAGACTGTATGTGAGACAAAGTGGTAGCTCCGGTTTTCCTTTTCCTGTTCAACTACAGATACCTAACATCACAGTGAAAACCAATAATCTAGAAGTTTAGCCATCTGAGTGATTGCTGCAGCTGTAATAAATATCTCTGAAGGGCTCAGGGTTTACATGATCCAAGAAGTCTTTTCAATAAGGCCTCATTTTTCATAAGGCCTTTCAAACTGTATGTGAAAAAAATTATTTGTTCTTTGTTACATCAGTATACAATTAGAGAAGATGAAATGGTCTTTACTTGAAGAGAAAGGAAAACAGTTCAAAATTATTTTACAGTAGCTTATAATTCTGGTTTCCCATTCCTTTAAGAAATTAAGCGTCTTCAGGCTAGGCACAGCGCCAGGGCCTGCGTTCGGGTCTCATTTGAAACCCCCTAACCTAGAAGTGATGTGCGAGGCCCTGCCCGGCTTAGGTGGTAACTCTACTCTGTCCATCTCTTTTGTGCCTGCTGCCGTAGTCGACGGACAGTGGCAGGAGTGGAGCTCATGGAGCCAGTGCTCGGTGACCTGCTCCAACGGCACCCAGCAGCGGAGCCGGCAGTGCACGGCAGCGGCCCACGGCGGCTCTGAGTGCAGAGGCCCCTGGGCCGAGAGCCGGGAGTGCCATAACCCCGAGTGCACTGGTGAGTACCAACAGGCGCGGGTTGCTGCGGCTCAGCCTCTCCTGCTCAGGAGCGACTCAGAGGCTGGTCCTGCAGGTAGCTCTGAGCTGGGAACTGGAGTCACGCCAGCAGAGGCCCAGTCGGCCTCAAAGAGGTGGAGCAGCCGCCTCCAGAGGCAGGCCTGAGGCCTCGCTCTTTTTTATCTGATGAGATAAAAAGCTAAAGAAAACATCCTGTGTGATGGGCTGCATATCAGCTTTTTGGCTTTGGCACCATTTAAAGGACATTTAACAATTTTAGAAAGATGTGTTTGAGGCCTAAGAAACTTGATACAGTGTTTTGCAAACCTAGAAAGTGAACGTCTATGAACTGATTCCCCTTTATGCTGAAACTTCTTCATGATCCTCTGGCAGTATAAAAGCAGCCTTCCAGGGTGGATAAATTAAGTTTACACCGACTTTTTAGCCTCATTTTCACTGCAAGACCATGTACAAATCAAGCTCCTAAAATATCACAAAAGTGGTTTTATTTAGTTTTTTAAAAGGTACTTAAGCACATTTTAATTGTGCATCATTACCATACAACAGCACTATACAAGTATATAAAAAGAAAAACCAAAAATGCAGAAGGGACAGTGTCTGTTTTGCAGTCTAAGTGAAAGTTAATGTGCACCAATTCTTTTTATTTTACCTTGAGATGCAAATCACTTAGACAACAATCCCATATTTAGGACCCGAGTAGAGACTTCCCCATCTTATATGTGCCTACATCTACTGCCTCTGTCACTGTTAGTTATATCTGAGGGGCTTTCTTCTCTTACTCAACTAAAGAATAACTTCTAAGTCCTCGTTTATGACTTTCATTATGTCACCACTGTAACTGTATTTTTCAAAACAGCAAATGGCCAGTGGAACCAGTGGGGGCACTGGAGTGGCTGTTCAAAATCCTGCGATGGTGGCTGGGAGAGGCGAATAAGGACCTGTCAAGGTGCTGCTGTGACTGGGCAACAGTGTGAAGGGACTGGCGAGGAAGTTAGACGGTGCAGTGAACAAAGATGTCCTGGTAAGATGCAAATATGGTTACCATTATTATCTATACAACAGTATGGCTTACTTTAACGGTCATCCTAAGGAGACACAAGATTAACATCCGTAGAGAAAGTGACATAAAAAGCCATATCTGGCCTTGCTTTACACAAGTCACTGCTGGTTTTCTCAGCAGAATTGTGTTTATGTGTAAACTAGCCCTGTTGAATATATAAGTAATGCATCATGTTTTAAACAAATCAAAATACAGTTGTAAAGAAAGTTATCAGAAATATGTTTTATTACATATGTATGCCTGTATGATTTAAAGCAATATTGATTTGCCACAGATATTCTCTTTGAATGCACTGTTTCTCAGAATATCAGGGCTGGTTTTGTAAATCATAGAATTCATTTGATCCAGTGCACAAGAGATGTATTTATAGTATATTTGGAGTAAATTCCAGTGCAGTGAAGACAAGGGAAAAAGTGAACCTTACTGTAATGTACAGAATGAATGAATACATACCCAAAGATTTATGAAAAGGAAAGTAATTTAAAATGAAAAAGGCTCATCTTTCCTGTTTTAATATAATGCTTAAACATATTTCTTTGCAGCACTTTTTACTTTGCCCTCCCAACAGATTTAAGTCTTTCCCACTGCAAGCTAATAAAAGTTTATTTTTGAGCTTCTTCAAAAGTGATGAATAAACAAGAACAGCTGGTGAATCTAATCATATTTATCTCTAAAGACGCATCGTCCTAAAGTAAAAGAATGCATTGTTGGATAGGTATAAGGTGACAAAATAAGGTGCAAGTAGCATTAAGTTGTCTTAGCGATTCACTTGGGAAATTATGTGTACTGAACTACAAGCCAGGAAGCATCAAAAATTCATCTAGTAATCTCATTGACTTTAGATGGCTATGTTCTCTGATAGTCGGAGTAAGGACTTAAATGGCAGGGATACTTTGGGTCAGGAAATCAAAATATATCAGACATGAATTTTATGTTATTAAGCCCACATTTTCATAGGCAGTATGTTTAACTCTTGACAGCCATCAGAGTTTTAAAACTCTTTACAGTAAAGTAAAACAATGAATCTCATTCGAAGAACGACAAAGGACTACTTGTAGTTAAGAAGTTATAATACTATACCAGAAAAGTTAACCAAGTTAACTCGCTTCTGAAATTATTTTTTTAATTCTAATAAAAAATTCATTATTTGAAAAACTGGACAAAACAGTATTTGTACTACATTCCTAAACAAATTAGGACTTCCATAGTTAATGCAAATTTCCTCTATAAAATCACAGAACTGAGAAGGTTAACGTGCATCTTCACAATAAGCAGACATTCAGATCAACCAGCTTCTGCTTATAAAACCATTCTTGAAATAATTTGCATTTGTATAATTAAAAGTAAAACCATGCTGCTGCAGTCCAATTTTCAAAGGTTGCCACCTGCTGTTAATAAAATATTTTACAGATGTATTTACAAGTCAAATGCACACAGACCTTTATTTGCCATTTGGTAAATCTATTTATTTATTTGAGTAATTCCGGATTAGAATTGATATGCTTATAGAAACAATAACCTAAAGCCACTTTTAACAAGCTATACTTTATGCAGAAATTTACACATGAATAACAGATTTTATTTATCTGTTTCTAGACTGGCATTTAATAAAACATTATTTGTTCTTTTTCTGTGTGGGTCGTTGAGAAACATGAGAGACTAAAATGTTCATTTTTTCTTATATTAACATTGCTTTCCCATTAGGGTAAGATCAGATCCTCATCTCTATAGATCTGCTCAATATATTTGTAAAGTTCATGAAGCCACAACTGTTTGTATCACTGAGAGGTCTATAGACTCACAGCAAGTTAAATTACAGGTGATTTTAAATTGTGGAAGTGAAAGGAGAATAAATATTTTTCTATTATTCTGGCTGCTGTTAATAAGATACTTTTCAAACAGAGTTGTTTACTTAACTGACTGAAAATGTTGACTGGATTTTTGTAGTTTGAGTTCTGCATTACCTGAACACTACACAAGATTTTCTTCACAGTTGACCACTGACCCTCTTCAAATGGTTTGGGAAGGGACTGAGTTATATCAGACAGTACTAGAAGCTATCTCTATATATATAACTACTATAAAGAACATGAAGGCTCAGAACTATTATCTGAAATTTGGTTTCTCAAACAGCTTGGTTTCTGGACAAATGTTGAGTATTTTGCTTTGTGATTTATTTGTATTCTCAGTTGTAAATTTTAATACTGTGGTTGTTCTCTTCCATTGTGTAATATTCTGGGAACAAAAAACCAAAGAACTGAAGATCCTTTGTTGTATCCCAAATGTCTAAAGTTAGATCTCACTCCCAGTAGGTCAGCAGTGCTAGGTACTTAGCACCCTGCACTCAAGATATCCTTTTGTGAAGGATAACTTCAGAAAACTGGAAACGAATCAGGGAAATGAAGAAGGCTTCTCGATCTGCTAAGCAGCTAGTCACCCAGGAATCACTGCAGAAAACTTACACAGGATGAAGGAGCAAGAGGTCTGTCCCATAGGAATAAATGAGACAGCGAGGAAACAAAAGAAATTGCATCTCATGACTGATAAGGATTTACATGGCAAGCTGATTAGAAGCTTTTAGAGGAATGTGTACGAGAAATAACATAAGTCCTATCAAACGTGTCAGTAAAAACTAAGAGTTGTGAGAATTGAGAACAATGTGTAGCATTATTCAGGAGAGAAGACTTCTATAAATTTAATTTTATAAAAATAGGACCATTTTCTGGTGACAGTTTTAAGAATATATTAGGTTCAAATAATATAGGATCAGTTTCCAGAAGTATTTAATTACGTAATAGTTAATTCTATAATAATTCTGTACATGTTCCAATTTATAAGCTTTACCCAGATTTTAATCAAAGCAGATCATCAATATTTTTCTCATAAAGCTATTTTCAGTAGTAGAAAAAATAATATAGGAATTGTTTTGACCAAAATATTAGTGAAAACAATTATAGACTACTCTGTTTGTTAACAAAAAAAATAACATGGCACAACTGCTGCCAAAGACTACCTAATAATTTCCTCCTGAAGGTTCTTTCAGATGCAATACTAGCTACATAAGGTAGAATATGAGGAGCAAGATTAAAATAATTGTTAACATCTAAATAATGAAATTAAACCTTTGGGTTTTCTTTTGTCTCTGATTACAGCACTCTTCTACAAAACATTCAGATTTTTTTTTCTATTGCCTTTGTTTAAGATAATTTTGCCTGGGGCATTGAATTAGGATTCAAAAGAGAAAATGTAGTTCTCACTTCATTTGTGACCTACTGTCTTTCACCCTTTTATTACCCTTTCCCATATTTGTTAGCTGCCTGTGTAGGTCATAAACTCTGGGAGGCTGTGCATATCTCTTGCTTTATCTGTGTGTTGTACAGAACTTCCTCACATTCCAGGTGGATTGATTCCCTCTTGGAGATGCATCTCCTCTCACCAGTAATGTCAGACTATGCGTCTAGATTACTGACTTTGTTGAGTATTTGTGCTTAGGTGGGATGAATTCAGGCCTATAATTACAGGGGTATAACATGGTAAATTTGAGTACATGCTCTGTGTGGGAAGATATTGCTTAATCAGATCATCGGTGAAGAAAGATTGGCTTCTTATTTGCCAGTATTAGCAAATTTACCTCGGTATTTGCTGTATACTTCTAAATTTTATCAATTCTCTTTGATTTTGTACAGCTAACTCACATTTATCTGTGGTTATGTTATGAATTAATTGTGACATATTAACAGAAATACTTGAACTGGTCCTGAGCAGAGACAGCAGGACCAGTGAGGCTTTTTAACTCAGATATATCACTCTGGCATGACTGTGATGTCTCCATGGGCAACATGGGTTGCAGCCTCACAGATGCTTTAATGTGGGTGGATGCCTGAT
The DNA here is from genome assembly GCA_025331215.1 of Actenoides lindsayi. NCBI lineage: Eukaryota > Metazoa > Chordata > Aves > Coraciiformes > Alcedinidae > Actenoides > Actenoides lindsayi. The sequence continues at coordinate 61,157 of WTSP01013841.1, read as the reverse complement.
TAGTAAGCTCTGCCAGATATACTTCAGCTTTGGGAAGAACGAGTTTTGTTTTTACGCACAGCATTCCGTGATCCAAGGTATTTGTATGAAGTGTTGAAATGGACAGAGTCAGGGACCAGGAAAACTTCTTTGCCTGAGCTAAGTGATACCTCTTCCAAGCTCTGACTTGCTTCCACACCTCTTTCCGATAACTGGGAATCCCTTCTACTTTGAACACAACACAGAGGTGCACAGATTATCTCTGGCACTAGGCTGAAGTTAAAATGTAATCTTGAGTTCTGAAAAGTGTGATGCAAAAGCACACAAATAATACCCTTCCAAAAAGATCGGAAATCTCTGATATTATCTGTGACTTGCTAACATAGAAGAGAAAATATGGAGTATATGAGTATGCATATATATCCATGTATATGTATTTTTAAGAAAATCCCCACATTTTACATTGTGTATTTGGAGGAAAGAGTTTTAGATCTGAGATTCAACACCTAAATTGTTGATTAGTGAATACAACATGTTTGAAATGGCCACACTGCATGACAAATACACGTCTCAAAGAGCTCTAAGCTTTAGCAAATTTATGTAATTTATAATATTACCTTCTTATTATGTTAATTTACATTCCCCAAATCATAACATTTCTTTTGTTTAAATGGTCATAATGGGATGGTAATTGCACTTGCTTATGTCACCAGATGGCTTATGTTTGTCAAAATCTGGCTTTTCACATTGTAACACTGGCCTGATACATTCACTTTTGGGGCATGTCTGAAGCAGTGTTAATATTCTACTTTATGAATATAACCAAATTTCCTTGGGTTTTGCCATTAACAGGCCTTTTACTTTTTTAGAAGCACCAAGTCTCTTGATTTACAATTCAGGAATGCTGACGGTGAGGCAAATTTAGCAAGCAATTTTTCTGCCCAGCTGTGATTCATATTACTATCACTGAGCCATCTGCAAGGTATTCTTTGTCCTCCACAAAGAGAGTGTACGGCTTTGTGTGAAAGTCTGCTCAGTTCCCTTACCTCACTCTTCCATCAGAAGTATAAAACCAGGAAAAGATGGACAGTTTTATGAGTTAGGTAATGGGATGGGAAAAATCTGTAGTTTTTTCCTGCCTCTGCTAGAGATTTCCCATGCAGTCATGGGTGAATCATTGAATTACTTTCTGCCTTACTCCCCCATCTGCTGCAGTGATAGAATTTCCTTTCTCTTTTCCTTTTGTTTTGTAACCACCTCACTGTAATATGGTAGGACTACAGTTTACCTGAAATACATATAATAATACTTCTAAACAGCTCATGGCATTTCTCTGCTGGACTTGAAATGAATTACATTTCAGTAACTAGCATTTGTCATTGCTTTAAATTGTGGGATCACTTCAGCCAGATGTTTGCCATGTTAATCTGATTGACTCAAAAATCATAAACTAGGAATCTGCAGTAAAAATAAAAAGAGCAAAATGAATCTCTAAGTCATGACCACGTGAAAATAAAACAAAACATTTGCAGAAGCTTCTTTTTCCTCATGCAGTTTTGTTACTACGAAACTGTGAAAATATTTTTTTCCTTTAAATGATATAGCAATAACCAGTAAAAGGCCATTTTGTTTTATAGCCACTCAGTCCCACATTATTGACTATACTTGCTTAATTACTAACTTGTACTGAAACACATTTCAAAGAAATAATCTTCTTTTTGGTCTTCAGAATATACAGCTTTGATTTAATACCTTTAGCACATGAGATGTTTCAGCTGTGTTTTCAGAACTGTTTCTTTCACATACAGTTTAAGTTTTAGAAAAATATTTTACAAGCATCACAGCTTGTAACATTTTAAGTATCATCATCTTCTGATAGATGCTTAATGTTATTGATCAAAATAGAGCAACAAGAAAGATTTTGAAGTTATTAACATTGCAGCTACAACCTAAAGAGGGCTTGTTTGCTGAAAAGAATAAAGGCAGTTTATATTCAATAAATTTAATTACAAAGACAGATATTATCATAATGCAAAACCTGTAATATTTGTATATTTTGTACTTAATTATTAAAATTCAACCAAACGATGTTAACGCATACCTCTCATGAAACATAAGGACAAGACCGAAGACTTGTTTTTCTAATGCAAAAAATCTGGCTTATGTTAATGTTTCTATTTAAATTCTCATTTCTAAATGGCAGCACCTTATGAAATATGTCCTGAAGACTATTTGATGTCAATGGTGTGGAAAAGGACCCCAGCTGGAGACATGGCATTCAATCGATGTCCTCTCAATGCCACAGGTACAGTATTGCTTTGAAATCATATGATGATAAAAGAGGGGAGAAATTTTTGCATTGTGTTAGACATAGTAATTACCATAATCATAATCATATCAAAGCCCTGATAGAATTAAATTGAACCAGGGACATCAAGGACAATAAGAAAGGTTTCTATAGTTATGTTGGTGATGAAAAGAACACTAGGGAAAAGATGGTCTCCGTGTAGAGAGAGGAGACATGGCTATCTGGGCTATGGAGAAGGCTGTGGTACTCAATGACTTGTTTCAGACTTTGCCTCGGTTTGCAAGGCCCATGCAAACAAACCTCGTGAAGTTCAACAAGGCCAGGTGCAGGATCCTGCAACTGGGTCAGGGCAATCCCAAGTATAAATACAGTCTGAGAAAAAATGGATTGAGAGCAGCCCTGCGGAAACGGACTTTGGGATATTAGTGTATGAAAACTGAACGTGAGCCACCAATGTGTGCTTGCAGCCCAGAAAGCCAATCACGTCCTGGGCTGCATCAAAATAAGTGTGGCCAGCAGGTCAAGGGAGGTGATTCTTCCTCTCTACTCCACTCTTGTGAGACCCCATCTGGAGTACTGTATTCAGCTTTGGAGCCCCCAAGAAAAGGAAAACATGGACCTACTCTAGCATGTCCAGAGGAGGGCCACAAAGATAATCAATGGGCTGGAGCATCTCCCCTTTGAGGCTGACACAGTTGGAGTTGTTTAGCCCGGAGAAGAGAAGGCTCTGGGGAGACCTTGTAGCAGCCTTCCAGTACCTAAAGGGGGCCTGCAGGCAAGACAAGGAGGGACTTTCCATCAGGGATCGTAGTGATAGGACAAGTGGTAATGAATTTAAACTGAAAGAGGGTAGATTTAGATCAGATTTAATTTCTTTACTGTGGAGATGGTGAAACACTGGCACAGGTTGCCCAGAGAGGCTGAGGATGCTTCATCCCTGGAAGTGTTCAAAGCCAGGTTGGATGGGCCTTTGAGCAACCTGATCTAGTGGAGGGTGTCCCTGACCATGTCAGGGGGCTTGTAAGTAGATGATCTTTAATGTGCCTTCCAAACCATTCTATGATTCTATGATTACTAGACTTGTATACAGGTATATATATGCATATATGTGAATATATATATGAACCCCACATATTTACCTATACATACATATAGTATATACATGTACATATACTCTGTCTCTTATAGCTTACATAAATGCATGGGTCTGTGGTGTATATATATGCATACGCACACATATATGCACTATAGCCAGAGAGAAAAAGCTGAGAAGAAATCAATTTGACAGGATCTATCTGGAAAAGTGATGAAAATGAAGAAAAACAGGAAAATCTTTTTAGTTAGGAAAACACTGCTATAAACTTGCCAAGTGAACATTGAAATGTGTTTCAGAATCCTATAATTCTCTCTACATATTGATGATCATTTCATGAAGTTGTTTCTTTGTGTGCTTTTAAAAAAACATGGAACATAGCTTAAATAAAGTTCCAATTGTTCTCACTTACATAAATATTTTCTGTCTTCTCTGTGACTTATAGGCACCACTAGCAGACGCTGCTCTCTCAGTGTTCATGGAGTGGCCTTCTGGGAACATCCAAGCTTTGCTAGATGCATATCAAATGAGTACAGACACTTGCAGCATTCAGTAGGTGCAAAGCCAGCTTTAGTACTTGCTCTGTTTGTTCATTACTAATTATTGGTGTGAAAAAAAATTTTTTTTTTATTTACACTCAAGTCAGATTTCTCATAAGAAATGCCAGGAGAAAAATAGACATAAAAGGGAATAATTTATATTAATGTATATTATTTTGACCTTGTATATTGCTGGTGTTTGAGTAAAAGAAGTTTTTCTTACTGTAAAATGGAAAAATGAATCAGATTCCCTCTTTTCATGTCCACTCTGTGAATTTTTTATAGGGACCAGAGGTAAACGTATTTTAGTTTATTAGGAAATGAAATGTGACTAAATGAGATTTACTGACCTGCTGAGCAATTTTGTAATACCTTGAATTCTTTAATTGCACAGTAGGAAGTCAGGAACTATATCTTACTCTTTTTTTTTTTTTAATATCAAATTGAGAACTTCACCTTCAAATGTAACAATAGAAAATTATTATAAGGTAAAGGTATTGCAATGTCTTGGAAAAAGTAAAGTTACTTTATATTAAGAAATATGGGGCTTTTTCAGTATGCATAACAAAAAGTTTCTTTGCAAACATACATATTATGCATTTATATACTGCCTAAATATGTTTATATGCATAGTTGTAATAGATTGTATATATTGCATTCTAAGTATGCTACTGTGATATGTGCTAGATATATTGATTACATTCTATTTCCACAACTGAAACATTCAAGCAGGTTAATACTATTATTTGAAGAGCTCCTTTGAAGATTCTCATGGCCAATGGTTTTTGCCTTCATGATATATTTTAGTGACATTCTTATTACTCTGCCTCCTTTTCCAAAGGTCACCTCTCCATTAATCATTCAGCAGATGGGCACTAATACAGCCGTGTGCTCCATAACTTCCCAACATCTCAACCAGGTGTAACACTTTCATAGCATATTTAAAAGTCTTTGGTGGCTTGGAAAGTAGTAGCCTGGCTGTCATTCCTCTGTTCTGGCTTGCCATGTAGAGGAGATTTTGATGAAATCCTTTGAGCTGCATTTCTGTTTCATTAGATTCCAGCTTTGTTAAGGCCTGGTATTCAGTTTCGGGGTAAACTATTTTTAAAATAACACAAAATAGTGTCAAATAATTTTCCCCTCTACAGAGAAATTTTCCTGGTTCATATAGCTGTCTGCACATTGCTCTATCCATTTATCATTCACTCAGAAAAAAAACCCCAACACTAATTCGGCTGTAGCTGTTTTGTATTTTATATTTCTGATATATTATTCTTTTGCAACAGCTGCATATATTATGTCCAAATGTACTTTATGGGCATGGACAGCAATGCATTTCTATTTAATTTGCTTATAATCTTTATTTTGATAAACAACACAATAAAAGCAATGACTGTAGGTAATATATATAAAGTTTTGAGTAATAATAATGTCATATTGCAAAACAAAAAGAAAATCACATTTTGTGAATCTAAACATTAAATTATTCCAAAGTAAGTAAATTACTTATCTTTTACTTACTATTTTTGCATTTTAAAATTTATTTAAAGGATTTTGAAATATTTTAAAGGATTTATTTATCTTGACCTGCCTGACCAGAAGACAGTCACTTCAGAGTTTTGTTCTTCTGCTCTTACCTCTTTACATTTCAGATCAACGTTTATCCATGCCTTTGAATGCCACTGATTCTGTAGTGATATTCAGACTTTTCTTCTTATGTTTTTACTAGAAGTCATTCATAAGCAACTCAAACAGTGGGTAGTGCTCTTTCATGTTGTTCAGTGGTTTGACTTAACTGGCTCACTTTTGGTGAGGCACTGATATTTTTTGAAGAGCTGCAAATCTGCCTGGCAGGAAGGGGTCATTGTTGGACAAAAGAAGACATTTCTAACCCAGATCAGATTTATATATTCTTCTATATTTCCTTTTTCAAGATATTAAATATGATTAGACCACACTGTGAAATAATCTTTTGCCAAAGAACATTTAAAAATAGCTAAAGCTTCTTTAAAATTACACAAGCATCTAAGTATCATCTTAATGCTGAACAAAATTTCAGTCTAGTTTATATGCATATAAATTAAAGGAGAAAAACTTATTTCTTTTACATTTTTTTTTACATTATTCTTTTACATTTCTTTTACATTTGAGAGCTGTTCATAAAGAAAATCAACTTATTCAACATCTTACTCCTTCAAGTGAACAACACAGAATATTTAAAGAATCATAGAAAATAGAGGTAAAGACCTATAAGGTCACCACCCTTCAAATGTAGGCTTGTCCCCCCACGATACATATGTCAGCTCTGTAAATCCCTGAAAATATGGCTTTATAAGAAAGCTGTTGACAGACGGTGTTGCTATAATTTGCATGCTTATGAAAGCATTTATGAGATACTTCAGTGTGTTTAACTGATGAATAATGTTACTTTACCAACTCAGACCAGGAGTAGTGGGAGGTATCACTAAAGTCTGTGAATGTTCCCCTAAAATCTGAGTCTGAGCTGTATCCCTTTCATTTCTTACCTGAAATATGTAAAACAAGAGTAGGTGTAGTTTTCAAAAATTATGATTTAAAACCATCGATACACATAATACACATATAATACTTAATGCATAACAGCATGCCAGCCTGGAGGAATACAGACAAGTCCCTGCCTCTTTGCCCTCTAAACAAGCCACATATGATCCAGAAGCAGCCCAGAAGTCATGTAGGTGCTGCGCCCAAGCAAATACTCTCTAAAAGAAAGCATTTCATATGATGGGAGCCAGAGAGCACTGCCTTGGCCACAGATCCTCCTAACCTGGCTACATAGGTCCTGGACTGCCAGCTTACAGTTACACTAATAAACAAATTAAACAGGGTGATTGGGCAAACTTAAACACTGTCAGTCATCTATACTGTTTAGCTGTTCAGCTGTTAGCATGCTCCCTGACATGATTTAACACCGTAACAGTGAGCAAACAATGCCTAGCATCCTTTAGAGGATAGCATAATGGAGAGACCATTCCCAGCAGGCAATAAAACCATCATTTTCTGAGACAGAGGAGGAAAGGAGAGTTTAGCTTGAGGGATACAAGCTGTCTGTGCTCGTTGGCCTCAGGGCTAGACAATATTCCCATAGCTATTTTATTTACCGGTATTTACTATTTATACAGTAAAACCTCCATACATTTGGGCAGCTTGGACTCTGAGTAGAGACGTCCAGTCCTGCATGTGTCCATCAGCGAGGCCACACCTAGAATATTGTGTCCAATTCTGGGTTCCTCAGTACAAGAGGGATATGGTGTTTGTTTTTTTTTTTTTTTTGCAGTCCAGCAAAGGGCCTCTAAAATGATTAAGAGACTGGATCATCTCTTTTTTGAGGGAAGGCTGAGAGATCTGGGACTGTTCAGTCTAGAAACAAGAAGGCTCAGGGGTATTAATGCCTGAAGAGAGGGTGCAAAGAGGACAGAGACAGGCTCTTTTGAGTGATGCATAGTGACAGGATCAGAGGCAATAGGCACAAACTGAAACATAGGAAGTGTCATCTGAACATCAGAAACACTTTTTCACTGTGCAAGTGACTAAGCATCACCACAGATTTCCCAGGAAGGGTGTGGAGTCTCCATCTCTGAAGATACTCAAAAGCCTTCTGCAAATGCTCCTGGGTAACCTGTGCTAGGTGACCCTCTTTGAGCTAGTGCATTGAACCAAATGACGTCTAGAGGTCCCTTCCAACTTCAACCATTCCATGTTTCTGTTGTTCCATGACTTCCATGACTACACAAAATTGGAAATTCACACAAGGCAGAAATCCTGAAAAGTTAATTCATAGACTTCTACTCTAATACCAGTATGTTTTTTATTTTCTTTCTAAAAACAACCTATTCCTACAAATGTTAACACGTTTTCATCAGATATCCTCATTAAGCCAGAATTCTATGCTATATAAAGTGTAGAATTTTACCACATAACCACAGGTGATTGATCCCTTGTCAAGGGTTAGGCTACTAGATGAATGACAGATGCTTTGTATTAACCCCTCTCCCAGTAAGACCATTTTCTTACTATATGTAGCTGCAGTAGGGTCACTGCCTCCTGCATAAAGCCTGTTGTGTTTTTAGACTTTTCTCTATTACTAACCTGGAAGCGATATAGGACAAATTTCAATCCTTAATAAGCCATATTGAAGTAGTAGAAACCCAGCTGGTGCTGTGTATTCATCAGCTTCACTCAAGACTTATATACAGAATATGGTAGCTATATAAATCATGATAAAATGACACATCATAGAATTATAAAATTGTTGTGGTTGGAAGAGACTTTAATATAATCAAGTCCAACCATTAACCCAACACTGCCAGATCACCATTAAACCATGTCTCTCAGCGCCACGTCTCCAGTGAGTCAACCACTTCCATGGGCAGCCTGTTCCAATGATTCACAACACCTTCTGTGGAGAACTTTTTCCTAATACTCATTCATTGCCCTTCTTTGGACATGCTTCAGCACCATAATGTCTTTCTTGTATAAGGTACCCAAAACTAAACCAAATATACAAGCTGAGGCCTCTCCAGTGACAAGTACAGGGGGTCAATCTCTTCCATAGTCCTGCTGGACAATATTTCAATTTCAAAATCCTTTCGGATATCTACTTACAAAAGGTGAGAAGACAGTAAAGTTAAAAATACACTTGTAATGCTGAAGATTATATACTTTGCTCATAACCCCCAGCACCATGAATAATTTATTTCTTTTTCCAGATGCTTACCAAATGTTCCAGGCAGAATTACTGCCTCTACTCAGGACAGGTGTGTACTGGCACTTCACATGCAGGGCACTGGCACCTCAGAAGGAAACAGATTTTCCATGGGTTAAATGGAATTGTCTAGATACATGGACCACTTTTTGATACATGTATCAATATTGTAGTTAATATTCTATTGCAACAATTTCAGAGTAATTCACAATCTTCAGTTAATATATCTCCTCAACATATACTTCAGATCAGGCTCTACTACATCTCCATTTTTTGTTGATGAGGAACAGAGTGAGACCTCCAGTCTTCTGAATTAGTGCCTAGGTACTGTTCCTTCTTAATGTTCATACCTCTCCATATGACAGCACAGAAAATCTTTGGCATGGTAGAAGTGTAACAACTACAGAGCCTCTGAAGAGATTATACACTGTAACATGATGAAGCACTGAAGGGGAATGGTTTGGCTTGTAGAGTGGAGATTGACAGTCAGCTTGCATCTTTTGAGAGCACAGTGGCCTACACAACTCATGTGTAGGAGCTTGAGTTAAAGCAGTTAAGAGGATGATGCACTTCGGCTATGCCACAAACGTACAGCTTGTTCTTTTGTTAGTTTATTTTACCTTGTGCACTATGAAATACAGGTCCCTTTTAAAACTAGGGATGATAATTATATCTCTTTGAATAATGGAACCAATGAGTCATGAATAATTTATCCAACATTTGGTACAAATCAGTCATCAAATGAATTCAACAAATACTGTTTGACCATCTTATACAACAAGTTGACTAATATGAAAAATTATTCACTGAACAAATTAAGAGACAAAAATGGCAAAATACATTAAATAAACCCCATGAAAATTATTTAGTTAGCTCTAAAAAAATACTTAAAGAAGTTAATTAGGATTATTCTTACTAAAGCACTGTAAGTAGAAAATGCAAAGTGATAAATAGGCATGCTTTGCTTTCTGGAATCATGATGTAGAGCATCAAGAATTAACTTGATGAACAGAAGAAGAAACATCATAAATTATATGTCAGTTTTTGCTCTGGATTTCTTGAATTGTCCAAGTGTGTCTGCAGTACCTGCAGCGTTGCATTAAGAAAATGCTCTTAGTCAAGCGTGGTGTTTGGGTACTGTTACCAACAATCTTTGCAGCTGTGAAGGATTATATTGCCCAAAGATACACAATATGTTAAACATGTTCTTGAGAAAGAGGAGATTGAAGCAGAGAAATTCTTCCAAGTGTTTGTTTTACTGTGAACGGAGATGAAGTAAAGTCATAAGGTTGAGTAAGATCTAGTGGCAGGGGATATCCTTTCTTCAGTTCCTTCTGGATAGTTCTTGGTCAGATACTGATCACCAGATTGTAGTTGATAGGGATGACTGTCCCTACTTTCTCTAATTCCAGATTGTATTCTCAGAATTTGGAGGTATTTTCCCCTTTATATGGTAGACATGGTTTGCAGTTTTTGACTGTTTTACCAAATCAATTGCTGCTATGGCGGAAGTTATGGATCTTGTTAAAGTCTATTTTCTCTTTCTACCTTTAACAAAATATCATTTTCTGAAAACTGAACTCCTTTGGTCTAACTAGCATATTTTAATATCTTTTCAGAGTATCTGTTGGTAGCTTAATGAACTGTTATATGTAGAAAGGCAGATTAGATGATGATCTAATGATCTAGACTGTATAATATTATGAGGTATCCTCCTCATTGCTTATTATCTTCTTTTGATCTGGAAGCAGATAATGGTCTGCCAAATTATATTAGGTAACGTTGTTTACTTGAGCTAGTACTTGGTTAATTTGGACTAGTATTTTCTGAGTTATGTTTTCATAAAAGAAAAGTATCTCCAAAATATATTGAAGTGGTATTCTGCATATCTGAAATCTTATAAGTAGTTCAGATATTATACAACACCACTGACTGAAAACACTGTCAAGTTAGGTTTTGCATCATCATGAAAGACTGTAAACTGAATCTTGTGGCACAAAGAAATTAAAGTAAAAGACATAGCACATGTATGTATTTTGGCTGCCACAATCTAGCCAGCTGGGCTGTGTAATTGATACAGTGAGACACACCAAACTTCATATTTAATCTTATGCATTTATTTCATTTCTTGACTTTCAAGTGTATGTTAGTAAGCTATTAATTGTTCTTTCTGCAACAATTGTTTAATATATAATTTCTGGTTTGGTCTTTATTGCTTTCTAAATAGAAACAGACTGTCATGATTAATTAGCATGACTTCCTGCATGACCTCTTCTTGAACTAGCATGTCTCTAACAGAAGACATCTAGTCTTCAGTGTCAAAAACAAGGCAATGCGTTCTCCAAGACTTTTTGTTTTCAATTCTCATATTCTTGCAAATTTCAATCAGCAAATCTTAAGTGGGTTGGATCTGCTGAGAAATTTCATGCTCTTCTTTGATTCTTCCATTTTTCTTTTGGTTGTTCATTTGGATAAACAGAGTAAAATCTTTCCTGAGAATAAGACATTCAACTATTTGTACTATGATTAGATGTGAATGACTACAGGGCCAAGAACAGAATCAGTGATTAGGAGCCCACAGGCCTACCTCAGGTGGTATCCAAGAAAAAGAGTCACTGAAGTGTCTCAAATAAGAGTTAATTTCATTTTCATACTCTCTTGAAGCCTGTCAAATTTGGTACACTACAAGCAAGAATACTAAGAAACAAGACTCCAGCATTAGGAATATCCTACATCATTCTTTATATGAACACTCCTGAGACGCATAGCTAAATATTTCTTCATCTATTCTTCATACATTCTACTGCTGATAGCCACCTAAATCAGAAAAAAATTAAACCAAACGATTAATGGATAAGATTTGCCACAGGTATTAGAAACCAATGTTGTGTAAATGGAGAAAATACTTGAATATATAGGGGTATATCTATTTTCTAATCTGCTATGCATGTATTGTACGTGATAGGATTTGTTGAATCAGGAAAAAAAAAAAGATAATTTCGTGAAAGATCTGCTTAAAAAGATTGGTAATGTATCACTTACTCACCACACACTAGAATAACCCTTTTGCCTGAAGTGAGACTTCCTCTAAATGGTTTTCAGACTGACCAGTTTTGAAAGGATTTGTACTATGCTCACAAATAATGAGGCAGACTGAAGTCTGTCATTAAGACACTTTGTTTCTGAATATCTCCAATATTATCAGAAAATCTCTACTAATGAAGCCAATTTTCTAAACATATGCAGCACAATTTTCAAACCTGGATGGTGAAATTCTACATTCAGTTGCTTCAATACAAATAAAGTACTAATTTCGGCCAATTTGAGTGATATGACACCTAAATCAAACATGCATTTGGGCAAACTGGGATGCTTTTCTATCAAAAAGAGGAAGCTGGAAAACAGAAAAACCTCTTAACTCTTGAGAGTTAGGAAGGAAAAATCTGCATATGAAATATCACACTAGTGTCAAGATATTAGCACTTATGGAAGGAGTATGGGAACTTATGCAGGTGAATCTTTGCATATCAAACTGATAATACAGCCATAAAAATGCACTTGTGTTGCTTCTAGTTCATACTATAATTTTGTTTCTCCTTTCTCCACAGCAGCGTTATTCACAATTTTGCAAGTGCTTGGCTAAAATATAATTTGATAAAAAGAACTCTGAGGTGAATAATGATTTGCTCAGCTGCAGCTCATTAGAGATGATTTTGTTTTTCCATATTATATTACAAGGGCAGCGTATCAGCTTGTCCATGTAGTCCTCACTGAAATGACTGCTGTACTCTGGGGAATGAAAGGCATCCTTCGAAAAAATGTACTGCTCTTTTTTTTTGCTAGTTTAGTGCTTCATTTCTTTTTATATAGCTGCAGAGCAAAGCAGACAGGCTTGGTTTTGTAGATTTGAATGTACAGAACTCAATAACAAGCTTTTTGTTCTGTACTGGTCTATCCTTATGTTGCTATACACCATTGCTTCATCTTCACCTTCACAGCCTTTGATAGGCAGGGAAATTACATCAGTAAATGATCTGCTTTCCTTGCCTTGCCTCCCTTGTAATCCCAGAATCTGCAGGAGTCAGCTCTGTTTTGTCACCTCTATATCTTGACAGAAGGATTGCAAACTGTTTTCTCTCATCAGAAAGCAGCTAATCAAGAGATTGTGGCAGGCAATAGTTTTCCCTTACCTCACTAATATTTTCCCATTCTGCATGGAAAGAGATTAAATCTTCAGAAAAAAAAAAGCTAATTAATTCAGAATCACTATTGGCTTGATGGTGAGGACACTCATTTGATTGTGAGAAAGCTCTGCCCACTCTGCCCTGTAAAATGCATTGCATGGATTCAAATGTTGGGGATTTAAGAACTTTTAACACGATGTTATAAAGTTAGAATGGCTTTCTTAGTCTCCTATCAGATCTGTTTCACTCCGTGTAACTAAATATGGACTTTGCCAAAGAGAAGAAACAACCCAGTATTTCAGCCACTCATGTGAAATATGCAGGATAGAAACCAACTGCTTTATCCCAAGTGAATGACTGCTTTTTACATATCCAGAAATGAACAGCTTTGGATCATGAGAGTGAAATTTGCCTAAAGATACTGTGATAGCTTCTTCATTCATGCAGTTATAGTGCTTGATCTTGCCAACTTACATATGCACCTCAATCTTAGAGATGCTATACAGTGGGAGAAAACATATTTACCTGCCATTCTGCATAGGTGTATCATGACTAATTTCAACTGGATAAGTGTCATAGGCCTGCCATGGTCTGCAGGCCTTTAGCAGTTTGGAGTCAGCCAGGGTAGCTGACCCAAGTTGGCTACAAGTGTATCGCAAGTCAAAATGTCATGGTCATTATAAAGGGGGAATTTTACTGGGGGTAGGTGTATGTACTGTCCTGTTTGGTCTCCTTCTGACCATGACACTCTTCCTGTGGGCTACAATCCTCTTTGTTGTGACCACTATACATTTGCTGAGCTGAGTATAACTTTGTGTACTTTATACTGGCATTAGTATTAGTTTCTTTCATTAAGTCTGTTTTCGTTTCAACCCGTGAGTCTCCTTTCCTTTCCTGATCCTCCTTCTTGGCTGGGATGGGGTCATCAGGTGTTAGAACAACTGCTAGAGTTCAGCCCTGGATATGGGCTAATTGTAGACAGTAAGTTGCTTTTCTTCTTTTCTGCTTTTGAATATCTGCTTTTAATATCCAACCAATCCCACTTGTTAAATTCAAAGAAAAGTCCCCACTATCATCTCAGCATCCATAATCATCTTCCCATGTCTGGTTTACCGAAGAGTAATCTGTGTGTTAAATGAAATGTGCTCCTGTGCTTGCTGCTGCTGCTGTGTCTGCTGCAGCAGTGATCAGCTGAATGTTCCCTGATCACATTGATATTCCAAACCAACCAGCACTGCAGCCAACAGGTGAAGTCCACTAGGGTATGGCCAGAGGGAAAATAAAAGATGAATACCATTTAGGAACTCAGTAAAGAAAGAATTCATCTAGTTTTCCCTTCAAGTCTACCAGAACTGCAGGAACTTTCAACAGAGCTGCAGAATGACTGCAAGAATTTGGCTAGACAGCTAGAGGCAAAGGAGTGTTTACAGCATCTTACTGCTTTTTTGTCCACTGTTTCATTTGCTGCATTCCTGCACTGTGTTTAAGCTCAGATTTTTTAAGGATGTGAGGCACAAAGGATTTTTCTCTTGCATATTATTTAATGCAATATTTCTTTGAAGAAACCATTCTGTTTCATTCCACCAGTGGAAGTAAGTGTCATTGGAATGACTGTGCAGAAACATAAAACCAAATAAATATATAAATTGGTTAAAATCAAATAAACATATAATTGAGTTTTAGGCACACATGCTTACCAGGATGACCATGGACTATTAAAAAAAAAAAAAAAAAAAAGCAATAAAACTCCTTTGTAGTATGTCCCTTTGTGACCCTGAGCCTCAGCCATTCAGTCAGTATGGAGAGCCAGGAGACTTTACCTCAAGCAATGTTATGTCTGTCACAGAATGAAAACAACCCTCTCAGAGTGTCATCCTCTTTTTCCTCCCAACTCATGCTCTTGTCATATTGCATTATACATAGATAATGCAAATCTTGAAGACTTGCCCTCTGGTTACAAAAGAAAACAACAATAACAACAATAAGATCTCACACAGCATGCCAACGTGAGCAGGATTTAATCACAGAGAACTGGAGCATTTAATGTCAGTACTTAAAAAATACTAGAAATTCTGCTCAACAAACAGTATAAGAAGGAAAAAAACCAACAACCCCAAAAGAAGTGAGCTGTTTAATGATTATTTATTACTCATCCCTAGAGCCATTTGTTACTCTACTGAAGTATATATCTTATATATTCAAATTATCTGAGAAGATTCTTTGTTGAATACAAGCAGAAATCAAAATACTGAAACTTTATAATGACTTTCTTTGTCACCTATTTGGTGGTTATATCTCAAGGACTAGAAAAAGTGACAATACTGATGATGATGATGATTAATTAAAAAAAAAAAGAATTATGGATGATACTAAAAAAAAGAAAGAATTATACAATGGGTGAAAATGGCAAAAAAAATAAATCTCTTGAGCAAAACTGTAGTCTTCCCATGAAAGAGGATAGAGAAAGAGGGTACAGAAAGAACCAAACATCCCTCTGAGCTGTTCAAATTCTTCTTCTAAAGACATGTTAGACTTCCACAGATACTAGAAGATTTTTTTTTCCCAAAGATTCTCCTGTACTCATCATCACATACAGAAGAGGATATACACTATCTCTGGTCTCTGTGCAGAGATTCAGTTTGCCTGAGATGAAAGTCTAGACAAGCACAGGATTCTGTGTGATTAAGCTCACTCCTTCTTTCTAAAAACAAACACTGTTTTGAGAAGTATTTTGCCTAAAAATAATTGTAACTATATGACAGTGGGATGACTGTTTGTATATAGTGAAAAAATTTTCATTTTTCTTTCAATCAGTATAAATTTAGAATGAGTTCCTTAAGGCACAGAGTTGCAGTGATTTCAGATGAGTGCACTGAGGCAGATTGAGGCATATTATCTGCAGAAACTTGATGCAGCAGATTGCACACTGTGACAGTGGATAAATGCAGGAAGGTAAAAGTTCAGTTTCAGGGCACTCCTTTAACTATGATGTGTCTGGTTAGGGTAAATTATAGGAGACTTTAGTCTGGGTTTCAGAATATTTGCAGGGACCTGTTACAGAATTACAGAACTGAAAGGAAATTCATGAGATCATCCAGCCCAAACTTCCATCCCATCAGAATCAGCTATACTTCAGTTATTCCAACATTTCGGTTTTTTTGACTGTTATTAAGGTCTCCAGTATGGAAGACTGCATAGTATTTCAGGTAAACTATCATTTCCTTTACAGTTGAAAAGCTTACCTTAATACATACCCTTAATCTTCCTTGACACAATGTGTACCAATTACTTCTCCCATTTTATATTATAGACAAAGGAAATACATTATTTCCTTCCTCTCTGCAGAAAATATTTATTTATTAGCATGTTATCATGATCTAGATTGAGACTACTAACTAATTTCACCGATGAGAAAGTGGAAAAACATTTTGTATTGTTTTTGCAATCTCCTTCATAAAATGTTGAATGTATAGAAAAGAAAAGTCTTATATGACATTAGGTTATAAATATTCAGATGCATACCTGAAGATGCATAGCTGTATCTTTAGATCTTACTATGTTTCTTTTAAAAGGGATGAAATAATATTTTTGAATACTGGAACAGCCTGAAAATAAACAAATAATTTGTAAATAATTAATTATATTAAGGGAAAGTAAATGAAACTCCTAGATTCTGGCTAAAATAGTTAAAAGACTGCTGATAATCAGAAAAAAACACCCTGTAGAAGTTTTTCTCTAATCTGAAAGGAAGAGCTTTCTCACAAGGACATTATGCTGTAGCTTAAACATCAGGATGTTGCATGATTTCAGTTCAGTACAGGATTGTACCTATGGGAATACTTCAACGGCCCAAAATATATTTTCTTCCTTTTCAATTTATGCGACTAACTTTAAGCACATGGACTTCAGCATTTTGGTTCCAACCTTCATGCACTTCAATGATGGTAACTATATAGGTAAGTTTAATGGAAAATCATTAATTAACATTTATTGAGGAGGTGCTATCAATTCCAGCCTCAATATTACAAGCTACAGAGGTCAGTTAATGTGATTCAGGGCATTCAAGATAAGACTTCAGGTATTCTGAGTTGTTCTCCAGAGGAACCAACACTCTCAAGAGCTTTTAGGTTTCTAATACAGTTCTGTAATTCAAGTGGCTATTGCAGGTGATGTGAATATTTCTTCCTGTTCTGCATCTTAAAAGCGTTATGACAAATATTTTGAAAATATTAGTCCTGGGTTGTGGGGGTGCAAAGTAAAGTGGTTTGAAGATTATGAGCATTTTCAGGATATATTTTTATTTCAAACCATCTTTTCTCATTTCTACAGAAGGTTTCTTAGTTCAGGCTCTTTTAGTCCCCACTACCATAAATTGTGTTAATGATATCATTAGTAATACCTATCCATGAATACAGCATCATCTTTAAAAATAATGAAAAAAGGAGGATGATGTAGTTAGTCTTTAAATTAATCATGCTTTTCAATGTTTTATAGGCTTCTTGAGGTTCATTGTTTTCTGTCCTTTTAAACCATGTCTAGCTGTTAAGTTTGTAGTAATTCTTATGCAGTAATAAATTTGTACTCGAATGCTGGAAGCCTAGGAGCTATGACTTTGTAAAGAGACATTTTTATTAAACTTTCTGATATATCGAGGGACAAAGGCAGTTGGACCCTGAGTCAAAGTCCAGTTAAACATTTCAGTAATTTTTCAAGTGTGCATCCATATAGTATAGGTGGAGAGAGGTTGGACTGACAACTGAAGTATCCCTTTAACAGCTGCTTCATTTCACTATCTCTCGGCTCATAGATTTTATTTTTTAATGAGCCTGCCTATAAGGCCACTAAAAAATGACCTTCTCAGAGAGCTAGAAGGACCTACAGTGGTGACCAAAACAGCTTTGTTGGACAGTGCAGAATATCACGGTGACCATAACATAGAAAATAAGCAGTATAGTGAGAAAGATACTATAGTAACTGTTGATAAGAATATTCCATATTTTCACACTGCAAGATTCTTGTGGTAGCTGCGTAAGTAATTCACTACCTTCAACACATACTAATCTGGACATCTTCACTGGTTTTAATAGTCTTGCACCAGTTTACATCGACTGAGTGAATGACTTGTGGTTTTAAAGTTATGCTTAGGAGATGCAGGCTATCTTACAACAATAAAATATTTTATTTAATAAATTGATAATAAAAAACCTGCTAATTCTTACCCTGTCCTGCACATTGCTTGTCAGTCCACAATCAAAACTTTATTCTAATTAACCCCAATTTTCCCCCACTTTCCTTACCTAAATACATTGCAATTTTCTGGTTTGTTATGCTAGTTCTAAAGGTACACTACTAGTCTAACTCAAGGCACTGTGGGACTGGAGGGGTAGGTAAGGATCAGAGAAAGGGACTTTTGAATTGCAAGTGGAGAGGGCAAAGGCACTTAGGAAGCTGTGTTTGAATGCTGTGGCCCAAGGGAGAAAAGGTGCTTGTGCTGGAAAGCTGAGCTTTCTGGCCATGCTATTTTTTAAAAAACAGTTCCAAACTGAGTTGTAATTTTAAGAGCCAATAATTATGAGACACTTTAAACCACCTGCACCACAACCCTGGCAACTTTGGAAGTATGCGTAATAATTCAGTCCTGTGACATTGTGGGCACTTGCTAGATCTTTTTTATCATTGTGTCCAAAACCAATCAAATGTTTTGCTGAAAGCACTAAACAGTATACTACAGCTCCCACTTCTGCTGCTAGAGATGTATAAAATTTTTCAATGAAAACAGAATTTTACTTACTCAAAAGTCTAAAACCCTAAAACTAGTATCATTTTAATTTATTATTTGCCTTCCAAAAGCAGCTGAGACCAACATTTCTGTGTGCTCTGCATTGTCCAAAACAAAAAACAAATTGGCCCCTGCCATCTTTAAAATGTGAGTTTAAAGTGTAGCAGGAGCATGGAAAAACAAATGGGGGGTGAACATACAGATGGAGCAAAAGGAAGCAAAATAATGCAATATGAAACTATATGCCAAATAGTTGTCAGCTTTCCTACCAGTGTTTTATACAAGAATAGGAGTGCAGTAGAGTCTTTATGAGGACTGTTCACTTTGCTGTTGTTACTGGAATTAAAAGAACCTCTTAGTGCACTCTTAAGCTCTGCCTTCAAGTTGTGTGATGCCTTTCCCACAGTACATCCCGAGGCATGTGTTAGATTTGGGAGTTAACTTTACGCACTGTCTTTTACATTGTGTGTCTTTTGGGCTTGACTAAAGACACACTGAGCATTGTTAATACTCAACATTTGGAAATATGCTGTGGGGTCAATGAACAGCTGGACAGGTTCCAGGAAAAGTTCTACTGATGTTCTTTTAATTTGCTGCCCAGACACAGCATGTGAGCAGATAAGGCAAATGGCAACATTTCAGAGGAAAAAAAAATCACGTTTACTTTCTCTTGTTCCCAAGAAAGTAGTTCATATTGTTGCCTACACAATATCAGATCCCTGAATTTACTTGAATTTTATTCCATTCTCACACCTTTTTCTTCATTATTATTTTCCTACAAGATTACTTTCAAAGCCTCCTTCTAAAATTTCTAAAACTGCACAAAAGGATTTCTGCAAGCATGCTTCTTGTCCAATTATTTATTACACTATTCTGAAGACTGAGGGAGATAGGTCTGCTGGAATATTTGTTACAAACAAACAAACAAAAATTAATTGTCTCAGTTCATACTGAAATCTTTGTGGAAAATACTTGATTGTACAATTATGCTTGTACCTCTGTACTCACAGTATAGAGTAGATTCATTCCCTGTCCATTCTGCAGCAGGCAGGTGTTGTCCCACGTCTTAAGTATTTCTTGGGTTTGGGCAAGCCTTTTGTGGTCCATAGCAATCCTCAGCTGCTACAATGATGACTTAAGGCCACAGACATAACTTGGAAGCAGCCACTTTACCCAGATCCAGCTGTGTTACGTATATCTAGTCTATTTCAAGACATTTGGGAATGTAATGAAAGTATGATCAAACAGGATGAAAAGAAAAAATATTTAGAGAATGTATATCACAGGATAATTGTGTTTCTTCAATTGCTTTCATGAAAGTTATTTTAAACTTTTTAATCACTGTACTATTTTTACTACATATTCTGTCCTTTTATTTGGGTTTGTTGGGATTTTTTTTAATGAAGCCCCACATATCCACACAAAGTGGCTGAGAAGGTCTGGAAGTCACAAAAGGTATCTTTACACTCTTCCTTCCATTTCACTACCAAATTGCGTTACATTAGTCATCCTTCCCTCTATGTGTCAGTAATAAGGCCAAGTTAAAAAGCAAATGAAAATACATTTACAGAGATGGTATCAGCACTTTGGTTGCCAGTTGCACAGAATTTTCTCTAAAGCACTCCTCCTTAGAGTGAGGTCAAGCTCAGGTCATTTATCTTTACTTTAGCTTCAATCTGGAAGAACTTGTGTTTGTATACATAGATTCATATGCATATTTAAAAATAGATTGTTTGAACCATTAATTCTTTTACAGCCTTGGCTGGCCTTATGACATCTTTGTGATACACTATGCATCTTCCTGGGATGCTGAGTCAGCTTTAAGAATTAATCAGATCTACAAGATCAGATTCTTATCAAGGATTCTATCAGCATATGTATTTTGGATTACCTTTATCACTGGTCCTGTGCAGATCTACTGGGAGAGCTACCACTGCGGTATGCTCTCTTGGCTGACGCACAGGAGCAATTTATAATTTTATTTTCATTTCTTGAAAAACAATCAGGATGATTCCAACTGAGCACCTTTGTGTTGTTAGTACTACAGAAGAGGGCACCATATTCAGCTTCTACTTAAACCATCATTATTTATTGATTATCCAAGGCGGTCTGGTAGACATTAAGGGTTATACTTCTCTATAGTAAACTAGATTATAACAAGGACTGCCTTAGCATTTACTCCTTTCAGAGCTCTTAGTCGTTAAATGAGTGGCAACAGTGGCTGTAGAGCTGTTCCCTTAAGGAAGCCCAGTACCTTGCTACATCATGGGAGTAGATGAAAGGCACAGACCAACCCATGGAGTTCCTCTGAGAACATGGATGTCAAGAAGTTGTTGGTGTCCAAAGAGAAGCAAATGAGTGAAATATGACAAATTCAGAATATTCAGTATAAAATCTATGATTCTCCAATGAACATCATAATTCTGTTATCATAGTCTACTGTTTTGTCTTCTCTTTTAACAGGGCGAAGTTTATTATAATGGCTTTAATACTTAGCATCATAGTATCTTTAATACTTAATATTTTTGGCTGTGTTTAGAATTTATCATACCTTTTTCTCAGTAAAATAGGTTCTGATACTCATTTTGTTGTTCTAATACAGATTAAAGAGCACCTCGCCAAGGGACAGAGGATGTTGGCTGGTGATGGCATGTCCCAAGTAACCAAGACACTATTGGATTTAACTCAGAGGAAAAACTTTTATGCAGGGGACCTTCTTATTTCTGTGGAAATTCTCAGAAATGTTACAGACACATTCAAAAGAGCAAGTTATATCCCTGCATCTGATGGAGTGCAGGTAAGAGAAATATAGTAAGGGTAATTTTTCAATTGATGGAGTTTATGTCAGGCTATTTCATGTCACCCATTTTACCCACCAAGGAAACGAAATCATCTGAATTATAGTCATAAACTTTGTTCACATAAAACTAAGATGTAAGTGTAAAACAGGAAAAGATTCAGCCATGTTTCATGAGACATATATCCAAAACAGCACAGCAAGTGAAAAATGTAAATTTCTTTCTTTGCAAAATTTTTGAGTATCTTTCTCTTTCAGGGTTTGGTTTGATTGATAGGGATGTGTTGTTATTTTTTTTTCACTAAGCAATTCACTAATGTTGTTTGTTCTGGTTCATTTCAGTTCAAAAGTCTATCCAGAGTATTCAGTTATGTAATTCTGGCACAACTTCTTCAGTTCAAACAAATAAAGCTCATTAAAAGTGCACAAGAGTGATGGATACTACATTTGATATGAATTTTCTATTTCACATATTAGATTAACTCTTCTTGTGCCAATTAAAATACTATCAAACTCACTATAATTATTTCTACATTATGGTCTGAATAACTCATTGTGTAATTAAAATAAAATAAATATTTCAGGGGACTTCCAGATCAGGATGTTGGTTTAACGTATATCTGAGAATTTTAGACATTTTTCAAAGACAGTAGATGTACTGAAAAGGAATACTAAGAAGGTAGATGTATATATTATTTATGAAAGCGTTTCATAATCATTCATAAATTAATAATGAATCTATTAATACAGGTCGTATGTGCATATTTGTTTGTGTAAATGCACTTTGGAATACATACATGCAGATACATGGAGGTAGCTTGGAAAAGACAATTTTTCCAGAGTTAAGCTTTCAAGATCTTGCTATTGTATTTTCAGTTTTATTGCTTTTCTAAGGACAAAGAAAAATTAAAACCAATATAAATATACACCCATACAAACCCAATGTTCCTTGTGTTGGCCTGTAGCCAGCTGAAAATAATATTTTTTTGAACAGTTATTTTCAAAAAGTATTTTCTCTGGACATTTTTTTGGTTTGTTTTAATTGTAGAAAAGTCAATAACTTTTCCTCCTTTCAGTAAGTTCTACTATTAAACAGATTGTTATTTACTCAAAATCTTTCAGGCATTCAACAGTCTGACAGGCCAATGTGACTTATTCATGATTCACAGGCACTACAAAAATCAGTGGTAGAATCAGCCTTGAGAAACTGCTTGACACAAGTGATTTTTTCATAGTTGTATAAGGCCAGGTTATTTGCACTTTACACACATGAGAGAAAATTTGATTATTTTCTTACTATGACATTGCCAAAGGTTCTGTTTCTTTCAGCAGTGTAGAGCTGTTCCCAAAATACATAATGGTATTCTGGCAGAATTTGGTAAAATGATTAGTACTAATAATAATAATTTTTGATTTATCATTTTGATGTGAAGAAATGAGAAAAGGCAAAAATTGGTAAACCATATTATGAAAGAAATAAGGAAGGATTTAAAGAAATAAAAATAAATAATTGTATTTCAGGATTTAGTTGCTTACATACTAAGAGCTCTTTAATCCCACTGAAAAAAAAAAAAAAGACACTGGGTCACAAAAATAAAAGTTTAACAAATTGCAAGCTAAGGTAAAATTCAAAACCAAATTCTTAATTTTCAAGACAGTATGTGAAATCAGAATGAAGAATATGTTTTGCACAGGGCATGTATTGCTTCTGTTACTGACTTCTGACGATATAAATTGAAATCTTGGCTCAGCAATATCAGTTAAAATTTTAATGTGAATTTCTGAAAAATGAGGATTTTCCCATATGTAAATATGTCATATGCAACCATACTCTGGAGAATTGTATTTAATTTTCATTTTCACTGTCACATATTTTCATACTTTCTAGTCCATTGCCAAAGTGAAAAAAAAAGTTAAAAAAAAATTAATTCACGCAAATATATCAAGATTCTATTTCTGAGGAACTCTGTATGATAGAATTCCATTCTTTTTCTTTCACTGGATAAAGGTAGAATTTCGTATGTGTTGATTTTTTGTTTTAAAGACATTCTCAGAAAAGCATGATTGAGGTTTAAAATCCCTGAAAGTCATAATTTATCATTTTGCATGATGCCAGAGGAGTAGACTGTGAATTATGGGTAATAATATTTTTAAAGGTCCATACAAACCCAACACTTCCCCTTCAGTAAAACTG
Source organism: Actenoides lindsayi (assembly GCA_025331215.1). Lineage (NCBI taxonomy): Eukaryota > Metazoa > Chordata > Aves > Coraciiformes > Alcedinidae > Actenoides > Actenoides lindsayi. The sequence continues at coordinate 37,543 of WTSP01013841.1, read as the reverse complement.
AGAAAGGAAAAGTATATGTGTCTGGGTATATTTACTTCTTGTACATTCCATCCATCTGTATAGTTCCCCTACAATCTCTGGCTTATATTCAGTAGTAATATTAATGAGTAGTGCAAAAGGTGTGATTCAGAGAATCCATAACAAAAAGAATGAAGAGAAAAGTGAGATCAAATTTGAAAATTTTAAACAAACGTCTCAAAACAAAGATTCTACCACCTCATATGCCGCATAGAAAATGCCACTTGTTTAGGCAGACAGATACCAAGAGCAGAACTAATCTTCCAAAGTATGCATGTCTAGTCCCAAGTTACTTATTATAGCAACTGTTTTTGTATACTTTCACCTTTTTAGCAACAATATTTACATCTACATTGCATATACAGTGTCATAAAGAAAAATAATGAAGCAGTTAAACAATATGAAAGTTATCCTGCATCAGTGACTGAAACTACAGCAGTGCAGTACCAGAAACAGCAGGAGACGAGTCATGCAATTATTCTATAAGAAATGTCTTTCACTTGGTATGGGAATTACTTTAAAATAAACTGTGTGGTTACACTGAGGCTATAAAATGACCACTGTGGTATTACTTGTGTAAGAAGGATGCTACCTGGAAGATAATTAAAATTTTAAATAAATGTAATGGAAGCAACATTTGGGGAAACTTTCCAGAAACAGTCTAAGAGTGCTTGAACTACCTTCTTAGGACAGGATGGCAGGAAAGTAACTACCTTTCAGGACAGGATGACAAAGTGAGTTATACAATCCCCTGATCCAGAGACCAACAGGAAACAAGGTTTCTCCCCAGAGAAATTACAGCAGTATAATCCCATTTATATTAGCCATGGGGACCATTGCTGTCAGTCAGGGATTAACAGGATTGCCCAATGCTTTTTTCTCCCCACCTTCCCCCTCCCACACACATACTTCCTATGCTGAAGTCCAAAACTGGAGGTGACTTAAGGCTATCCATTAATTCCTCCGAGGGAGGAATTCTTCTCTAGCTGTATAAAAGGATTTATGACAGCTTTATTCCTGCAGAGAGGGTCAAAGAACTTGGACTGGAACAGACAACTGCAGCCATTGTATTACAGAAGAAAAAGATTGAAAGGAAGGAAATTAAATTAGGAAAGCATAATTGTCCATTCCTGACTGTAACCGTCATTATCCTCAGAGAAGCCCCGGCAAAAATAAATTTGGCTCTGTCTGTCACAACATTTTCTATAGTGGACAGTTTAGTAATACATAAACCCTGCCATGAAAGGAAGGAGCTTGATTCTACAAGGAGGTCCAGCATTAACTGCAGTAATACCATCAGATCACATCTATAATGCTTCTAAAATTTAGCCTTCATCCCTGTCAATCATTTCACTAAAGGGTAACATTGTTTCTTGCATCATTAATGCAATAAACAAGAGAATAGTCAAAGTATATGAAAGACTTTTTTTAACCCCCATAGCCCTGTCACAGTTTTGGAGTGCATCTCATATCTGCTTATTATCAAACAGCAAAGTCATTTAATTGGCTCTCAATTTAATTCACAAAGCACTGGTGTTACTGACTGAAAAATCTTTCTACAGCAGCCTCTACTGCTACCACAAATATGACATCAACCAGAGACTGAAATAGAGAAAAAAGGGGTCTCAAGAAGCAAGACATTCTTGTCACTAGTTTCATATACACCATTTATGGTTTATTGGCAAGTAAAAAGTACATACTAAATTAGCAGTTGCACATCTTTTATTTGTGCTTGAGTCTGGGATTATTTATAAATATTTTCATATATGCTTTCTATTAATTATCAGTCATTTTAATGACTTAATGTAACTAAAATAAACATAAGACTTAATGAACACATAATATTACTTGCAAAACTATACCGCTTATACCTCTTGAGTGATTTTCAGGCTATCTAGTAAACTTTCAGATAGATCTCAGTACACAGACATGGATGCTTTTGCAATTAAGGCTTAGACTGTTTCTGCAGGGGAATCAGTGGCTGCAATGTAATGCAAAACTAGCTCTGCACCATCTCCTTGGTGTGATAAATTATCCCACAATGAGCTCTGTGCTGCAACAGCTAGACTACTGCTGGCACCCTAACAAGTTAAAGTTAGCTAAAAGTTCTGTCCACTGCATCTCCATGGTATTATACTGGAAAAGCTTTAAAAAGTGTTTTCATGAGGCAAAATACCCCTAAGGCTGACTCTACCTAGCAGAACGCTTCTCCAGAATCACAATGTCCTGTGGTAGATGTGGTTATAGTGCCATGAAACTGCTTTGTCCAGTATAGTTTATTTTACTTGGGGGATCAATAAATCTGTACATTTTTCGTAGCTGAAGGTACATTTACACAATTGCGATCTCCCGACCTGGTTAAACTGACAAATCCTTTTTAATGAATACTAAACATAATTCTTTTCATTATGCTTTATTCTGCTGCTAAATACTTCAAAGAAATTAAAGGTAGTCTTGGTATATAAGAAATACATAGCTACATTTTCTTCTTATCTTAAGCTTAACTGAAAATTTCCCTTCTGTATAACTGCAAATTGGATCAAACCATGAGAACATTTCCTTTTATGTCCTGTCTTTAATCCCCATCATCCCATTCCAATGTATACTTGTCATTTTCACAGGAGCTTGCTCAGCCATTTCCTTTCTTTTCATGAAGTTTTGTGTTACTGAAGCTTATGGATATTTTGCTACTGACTTCATTGAAAGAATTATTTTCCCCAAGTTCAACAAAATGTAGTCACCTCTATATTAAAACTGCCAAATCAAAGCAATTTTTATCCATGTAAATTTTATGGTTAGCATAAGTAAGTTCTTCACGATAAGGCAAAGATGGATCCTTTCGCTTGTCAAGTAGTTAGTGCTAGGACTAGATTAAACTGGTAAAAATGTTTTTATGTTAAAATACTTTTGATGTAAAAATCATTTTCACAAATTTTATTTGACTTTCTATTCTACAATGCTTTAATTTTATGGCTGTAAGACACCTAAAATGTTTGCAATATCTCATATTTTCTAATTGATGTCTTTTCAAACACAACCACGGTATCAATAGTACACTAAGTTTGGAAGTTATTTCTGCTCTCATTTTAGTTACGGTGCAGTTGGATGCTTTGTACTTTCATTAAATAGTTTCTGGAATGAGAGCAATTTGAAAATAGAACACCATCACATTTAGAAGTTTAGCAAGTTTGAAACAGTTCTTATTTTATTCAAAGCAGTATAAAGAAATGGATTATATGGCCAGAAATGAACAATTAACCATAAAATACATGTGCCTCTTCACCAGTCTAATATATTATTTTATGTCGTCTCTTCCACTGGTTGAAAAGATGGTGCAGAACTGTATTTGTAATAGAAAAGGAAAACTGTCTTAATGTCAACTTAAGGATATGACCGATTATGTCATTGAAAGTCATTTTGCTTTGTGTTTTATTTAATTGATCTTTCAGAACTTCTTTCAAATCATTAGTAACCTCTTAGATGAAGAAAACAAAGAGAAATGGGAAGATGCGCAACAGGTAAGATTTGCATGTTGTAACTCATCAATTTGAAAAAGTGGGAACTATCTGTTTCATGACATTCACTGTACCAGAAACCACACATTATTTCAGTAAGATAAAGTGGAATGTATGGTATCAGAAATAAGGTTAAACATACACCCTGCTGTAGGTGAAACAAAATCCTAAATGAGATGATATTTTGGAAATAACTAATCCTTCTCAAAAAAGAGTAATTCCAGGACCCACTGGTTGTTTTCTTAGGTTAAAATTACATTAAAAATACAAGGTTCTTGTCTTGATGTACAGATTCCCATAGCATTCCATGGGATTATTGTTATGTCTTTCCTTTCAATGTTGTAATTAAGTATATACAAAAGCTGAAAAATGTTACTAAAGGCTCCCAAAGGCTAACTGCAATGATGGTTAAACAGAATGCATCAGAATTCACCTAAAGAACTCATGTAGCACTACCAAAGAACTTACAGAAATTTAAACAGAAGACCTTTTTTAAAAGGTTGTATTTAGAACAGCTGTGGTCTGCTGTGACTGACAAATTTCAGGAGTAAGTTACATATGATGATAACACTTTATGAAATAACAATAATAATAAAAAATAATTTATAATAAAAGTGTTTAAAATTCAAATGGAAATCATTTTTTTTTCTTGGATATAAGTATTTCCTACACACTCATGCTGAGAACATTATAGGGCAATGGTAGTAGATATGTTCATGAACATGACCATAGAAGGATCAAATGTATTCAGCTACCAATAACTTTGACAATGGGGATGAACAGATAATTCCGTACAGATAAAAAATTATGAAGGTAGTCAAAGGCAGGAAACATTTCTATATGAAGACTGATTAAACATAGCAGATATTTCAGTATGTTTTCCAGTCAACTGTGCTTATGTGCAATAACAGCTTTTAAAATCAGGAGTAGATTGGAGAATGTTATGCAGAAATGATTGATGTAGTCGTGCTTCTTGTAAAATATCTAAAGAACATCAAATAGTGGCAGATTCAGAATGAATACTAGGAGATAACTTTTTCTACAAAAAGTCAGGTTACAGAACTTGCTGCTGAAAGTACACGTAAAAAAGTAAATAGACTTAAATTAGTGAAAGAAAAGTCAGTATAGGACTGTTTGTGGGAAGATCCTGGTTTTGCTTAAGGAAGTCCTTTGGCAAAATTGTGCTAAAGATGAGCAAGAATTCTGAAAGAAGTATCACCATGTGCATGCCCCTTTATACTCTTCCTTAGACCTCTGCTATTTCCCACTGTCAGAGGCACAAAAACAGGATACATAGATCTTATGTCTGCTCTTGCTGGGTCATTGCCACTCTTATGCAGATACTTGAAATTTGTTCACTTTTAATGGTCCTCAGTAAATCACAAGGTGTTTGAAGGTATTTGAAACTATTTAACTTCATTTTTGAAGTTCATTGTTATGTGACTACAAAAGGGAAGATCAAGACTTTTCACTACTAATTCAAACTTTACAGTAGACATATGATGCTGCACCTGACCCAGTGCAATTTAGCCAGTTTTTCTATTCCTCTGTGTAAGAACCAACTACAAAAATAGACAAAGTATGTCATTTTATATAGTGGTGGTGGATCAGCAGCAAAATCACATGCATGTGGGCCGTTTCCATAAAAGGCACTAAGATTAAGGAACCATTATTAAGTAACTGTTTTAGCCCCAGTAGTGAATAGACAGGACTCCTTATGTTATCAGCCTTGTCTTCTTCTACTTCCACCCTGCCTGCTTACCCATGCTGTGTCCATCATCTGTCCCGTGAAGATCAGTGGATGACAGCACTGGAGAGGACATAGGGAAAGCATGGTCGTAAAAGAGGGGACCACAAATCTCTCATTGCTGCTGGTAGAAGAAGCTGTCTTGAAAAGGGAAAGGAGAAAAGTTATTTCTACTTCTCTGTAATTCCTTCTCTCTGCCTGGTAATTCATTGTTTCATAAACGTGAGGACAGCACTGGTAGTCAGGCAGGACCCCAAGCAAACACCAAGATGAGCTTAACACAGGAGTAAAGGGGCCATAGCTGCATGGTGACAAAAGTGGGGAATTCACTGAATCTTGGACTCCTCAGCTATGGCACACAAACCATACCACTAGTCTTGGAACTCTTCTTGCGTAATTATACAAGCCATCAAAAATAACTATTCAAGCAAGTAACTTTTCATATTATCTAGGAGGGGTGAGCTGGACTCCTAAGTACTCCCAAGATTCTATTTCTCCTTCAGTATTTAAAAAAAAGAAAAAAAGGTTTCCTACAAAATATATTCCTTTCTATCATATTTTGGACAAAATACTGAAATGTTATGACTAAATAGAATTGGATTGTAAAACTAAAAATATTATTTGAAATTACTACATCTTGGGTGAAGACGTTTTTAGTTTTTATGTCAAGATAAGGCTTGAACTTGAATGTGCACAAGTCGTTCTATGCTGTGAATGAAATCTAATGCAAATACTTTTGACTTATTAAAAAAGGAAAGGTGATTCTGTTTCTGGTTCAGCCACTCAGCTGACTTTTTACTGGTAATGAAATGTTGGAAACCAAGGGACAGCCTAGCCAACCTTTTTTTTTTTTTTTTTTTTTTTTTTCCCCCAGTTTGCAAGGTTTTCCTGAACTCCACAGCTACTGTTTCCTTAGATATAGCCTGGTTTAACTTATTTTATGGATTCTTTGCTGAAAAGAGAATCTTACTCTTTGTCAGCAAATTGCTAACATTCTCTCAAGTATACAGCTGCAATGCCTCAGCACATCCTTTTTTTTTTATATTAAATGGCAGCAGTTGATACCATTAATTACAGGTTATATAGCATCCAGATAAGCAGCACTCACTTTAATACTTGCCTTTTCTTAAGAGCTGGTGTAAAGCACTGCACACAGGGAATCACTTCAAGTCTGTAATGCTTAAGTTTTACTGGTGTTTCAAAACACAAGAGCCATTCTGCATATTCTTCATCACCATCTGCTGGCATCCTATTGATTAACCAGTACTTCAGATACATAAAAATGAAGAGTACCTCTGTAACACTGACTGCTGAACAGTTTTTGCTGAAGTTATAACTATAAAATTTTATGTGCAAGAACTAAGATGAAAAAATCTTTTCACTGAAATTTCTCCTTAGTACACAGTCTGGAAGTGTGTGTGCAATGAATGAGATGGATGCAAAACCCCCACTTACTACCTCAGTAACTCATCATTAGGAAAATGAAAGTTAAGTTTCCTTCACCTGAAGCAGCATTTGCAACCTGTTAGGATCATAAATGTCAAAACAAATTCTTCATAAATATGGTATTTCTGCCCTACCTTTTGTAAAAAGATCCATATAGAAAACAAAGCACATTGTGAAATTCTGTATCCTGAACTGAGCAGCTATGGATCAGGCAGAAAAACAGGATGAAGATGCAGTGGAGCATGCTGGAATTTATTTTCTCTATAGGTTTTTTTTTAGAGTCTGTAGTCCCAGTAGTGGAAAGAATGCGTTGAATGTTGCTCATAAAGTGAAATTTGGACATTTCACTGATAAGAAGAAAAAAGTACTATAAGCAGGTCATCCTTTCTTTTCCTGTTTCAAAATACTGTATTACTGAAAATTGTCCTGTTCATAATAGGCCATGAGAACAAAAAATTTTTTTTAATGTATGTGATATGAGGACAATATTTAAGCTTATTAATAGCTGTTTTGACCTTTAATGAAGTTTTGATGATGCATCATTATTGTTGAATATAAAAAATTTTAGTGTTTTTGTGATCATAGTAGCTTGCAGCTTTGCAAAGAAATTATATTTCTTGGAAATGAGCTAGTCCTTAACATTTTGAAAGTCATATTGAGAGGCTGCATTAGTAATGCAAAGGCTACTGCAATATATTTTAGTTTACTCTGTCCAGTTCTGGGCTCCCCAGTACAAGACATGGATGCAATGGAATGACCCCAGCAAAGGGCCATGAAGATGTTTAGGGGACTGGAGAATCTGACAGGCAAGGAGAAGCTAAAAGAACTGACACTATTTTGCTTGGAAAAGAGAAAACTCAATGGAGATCCTCCCAATGTTAAAAATACTTGAGAAGGGGGCATAAAGAACACTGAGACAAATTCTTCTTAGTGGTATCCAGTGACAGGACAGGAAGCAAAGGGCAAAATTTAAAGATAAGAAAGACCTTACCACTGTGAGAGTGATTGAATGCTAGAATGCTGCACAACCAGGCTTTGAGGTCTCCATCCTGAAAGATGTTCAAAATCCAACTGGACATGGTCCTGGGCAACCTGCTAGACCTGATATTGCTCTGAGCAGAGGATTGAACTAGATGACCTCCAGAGGCCCCTTCCAACCTCAGCTATTTTATGATTCTACTACTCTACAACAGCAATGAAAATAGTATTACCAGTAAAAATCTAAATTACTTAAATATTGATAAAAGCAACAAAGATTTATCACTCTGGAGAGGCCATGGTAAGATTTGCATTCAGCAATTTGTGTCAGTGGTTCTGAAGTTACTGAAGATATCTTCCATAGGAAGGGAGAATATTTTAATTAGAATTATTCTGGAATATGAAATGCTATAATCATTGATGAAATCAATAGCCTGTAATTTTTTTTTTTTTTCATAAGTGTAGTGACATAGAGCAGACATTCCACAGTTCCAGTGTAAAGCTGATTTCACATAGCTCTATGGGAAGTAGTTTCTGTTCACATGGAGATCTAAAGACAAAATGGTTGGTTTACACTGACAGAAAATGTTTATATTGGCACAAGGGAACAGTAGTTTGACTATTAAGTCTCATATTTAGTTTGATGGCATTTAGATTTTATTTGAGTTTTCTTCTCTGGTGGTATTGATATTATAATTAATGGCATGTCTGACCTTCCTTTGTTAGATCTATCCAGGCTCAGTGGAGTTAATGCAGGTGATTGAAGATTTTATTCACATTGTTGGAATGGGAATGATGGACTTTCAGAATTCATACCTAATGACTGGAAATGTAGGTAAGAAGTAGGAATTTATTCTATCAAATTTATGACCTATTGAAAATCAGAAATTGCAAGTATGTACTACAAAGTTGCTGCTTCTATCACAATCCAGAGTGGGCTGCTTCTCCTCCAGATTATCTCTGTTGCTTGGTTACCTCCTCTCTAGTTTAACACACTTGGTATGCCTTGTATGTTGGAATTCGCCATAACTGTATCTCAAAATCTGAAGACAAAGTTTCAGACTCTAAATAAAATTCATAAAATACTCATCAGAATACTATGAATTGTAGAAATATGTTAGAGCATTTCCAGGATATACAGTGTTTCAAATGGTGATTTAGAAAATCATGCTAATTAAGATAATAATGATATACTTAATAGCTTGAGAAATGTTAATTTTATTGACATAATCTCTTTTAATATTCTATTCTCCCAAAGAACAGTATTTGCACGTTATGGTGTGGTAATAATCAACACAGACAAACAATAATTTTAAAAAAAATAAAAATCCATTAGTTGCCAAAATAATTTAATCCTATTGTTTCTTACATCAGTTTTTTCTCTGTGTGACAGTTTCAAAATTTTATTCAGATTTACTTTTCAAACTTCATTTTCAGCACTGGAGAGTTGCCAGCCAACATAATCAAAGAATAACAAACATCAAATACGAAGATTCTTAGCAACAAAGTTCCACTTTCTAGTGGTCATAAATGCTCTCGTGTTATTGTAGCATTTTATTTAAAAAATCAACAAAAATTTCACTTGAAAAGCTGTTTTCTAAGCTTTTGTCTCTGCTTAGTATCTCTTATTCAATTATTTCTTTATAGCTGCACCTCCATAATGTCAGGAAAATATTAGGTACTTGTATGTAGTGAACAAATTCAAAATATATATTTGTCTGGTAGCAAAACTTCTGATGTCAATACATTCTTTCAGATTTTCAGTTAGCATCTTCCTGCACCTATATGTCAGTCAGTACTTCAGCGAGTCATAAGAATTAGTTAGAAAATACAGTCATTTAGAAATTAGTTGGCAGAAAAAAGCAGGGAAATTCTTGGAGTGTTTCTATTGAAAATCAAACTTGCTGTGCAATAATGAATATTTATTGTTGTTGTCCATTTCATATTTGTATTGACAGAACTGTAAACATTAGCCCTTGTAAGGCACAGCCTTGTATTGGAGACATGTCAAAGAACTCACCAAGAAGAACTCTGTCAGTCTGGAAATGTTTAAAACATTTCAGTAGGCAGTATGGGGAACTTTAGCTTTTAAACAGTGATTTATTATTTTTGTTGTTACTATTTGCACTGTAGTACCACTTAAAGCTTTTTCCAGTTGTCAGTCCTTCATTATGCTAGACTCTGCACAAATTTATAAAGAAAGTATCTTTCTTCAAATGCTTGTTCCATGGCATTTTTATGACAAAATAAAAAAAAAAAGAGCTTATTTAAAGAGCACAGCCTGTGCTGTTTGGCATGTTGTACTGAATTCTGATCTGTTTGTCCTCTTAAAAATGTGGGGGAAAATATACCACTGGAAAATGTTTTAAGAAGACACATTCAAATAACCTGTCTCTCTACATATTCATGGCTTCAGCTAGGAAACAGCAACAACTTTCCAAATGAATCAGAAACTGTGCTGTGCACTGGCTAGTCTAGATAACTGCATAACCTTAACAGTCTTTCTTTTGATTATTTTTCCCTTCCCACATAGATGAATATTTTTAGGCATTCAGGAGTAGATCGGTTCTTAACTATGTAACCATCAAAGGAATAGAAAGAAACTGAGAAAAGTAAAATTAATTTATAGGTTTATTCCGACTATCTAGATTTGTGCCTTGATGTACTGGTGTGAGCTTTCACATATTCCCTCAACACCTTCATTTATTTTAAAAGCCTTTTGCTGTGTTTTCATTTTAGAATCACTTCACAGTTCAGAAATATGAGAAAAATTATTCAGTACTAAAGATGAACTGCTGCTTCTTGTAAGAAAAAAAAATCCATTTTGAAGCAAATTTCACAGTATTGCACTGAGTTCTTGGTTTCCTTCTACTAATTTCAGATTACAAATTCATTTCTAATTGAAGGACATTATAGGGGTCCATATAAAATTTGAACATCAAATTGTCTTTGATATGTTAATCTCCTAGGATCCTGTGAAGATGGAAATTTATTTTCTTTTTCTCTCAAGACACAGAAACAAGTAACTGTGGCTTAACAAGTTCCTGCACAACAGCCACGCTGCAATGACCATACATTGCATATTTTCAGCCCATAGGTAGACTATACCAGGCCAAATTATTATATGATTGAAAGTAGCTAAGAAGGTCCATAAGGACAGTTGCCATGACACTGTTAAACTTTGCAACGTGATGGCTTTTAACTCCAATTTTGTTGCTTCTGAACAAAACATCAGAGACTGGTTCCAAATCCAGATGACCTAATGATATCTGTGCTTTGGGGTTTGTTTCGTCAGTTCAGTCAAATCAAATGCATTTCCATTAAAGCAAGGCCCATAGCCTCTTAGCTATTCTCTCAAGGATAGAGAATATGCTATGAAAAACTTAAATGTAAAAGAAACAATTTGATTATGCATGGCTGGGACAGATGGTAGTTGTTTTATTTGTGTGCTCTCAGTTCTATATTACACACCTTTAAGAAATTATTAAGTGAAATAAAAACCTCTGATAGGACATGGAAGCCTCATTTTTCATCTTGCTCCACTTGTTCTTCCTCCTCATCCTCAGGACCATCTGAGCAGGCATAGGGAAAAGATAGCACGAAAAAACAGTAGCTTTTGCTACCACTCAAAGTCCCTGAATTAGCTGATAACACAGACCCACCTGCAAGGAGGCAACATGCAGTTGGAGAAAGGCTTTTAAACCATATTACCATTCTGTGTTATCTACTTGTTTTCAGTTTTCTGTTTTAAAAGGAGAGTTCCTGATTTGAGATAAAAAAATTAGTCTTGGCTTCTAACAGCATTCTGAACTTTTTTGAGAACTAAAGACCTAAGCAGATCCATCTTAAGGCTTTGGGGTCCCATCACAGTATATCATTATGAGTTCTGAAGAAATATACTAAAAGGTAGCTGAAGTGTTATCAAGAATTATTTATCCCTTAATATTAAAAAAGTTACAAGACTGGAGTATTGAAGTGCCACAAACATAACTGTCTTTAAATGTACAGGTGGAATGTGAAACAGAAAATAGAGAGTAGTATTAGGAAGCACATATTTCTATGGTGGATTAGGATCTTTTTGTAAAGGAAAATTTTCCCTTTGTTGTCAAATAAATTTCCTTAAGAGAAGCAGCCAAATAAATGGTTAAAGGAGACTCTTTTGTAAAATATCAAGCTTACAGCTCTTAAAAGATATTAATGAGAACACCAAATAATCTTGAAGAGCAGTGTGTTGTCATGGATGTTTTTTGGAACTGACAGAAAATAAGCAGAATTTTCAGCATGAGAAAAGCCACTTGTTAATGCTAATTTTATGAATACTGGTATTTGAATGATCAATAGCATTCTAAAATATGCAGATATCACAAAGTTATTTAGACTAGTTAAAGACAGGAAAAAATTAAGATCTCCAGGGGGTGTAGCAAAATGAAAAGAAGGGGATATCCACTGACAGATTAAATTCAGTGTTGACAGAGTACATAGGAGGGAGTAGTTCAAACTATACATAATGTAGGAATCTGACAGAATTCAGTAGAATCCCATGATCACTTCTCAACAGAGCTCAGAAAAGAGAACATTACTGTGCAAAAAGAGCAGTCTAATGAAAATATAGATATATTTTGTTAAAAAAAAATAAAAATTGGTAGCTATTACTTGCAATGCTCTTTTCAGTTGGTGTTATATAGTTGGAATTCATTTTACTGACTTTAAGCATTGGAGATTTTGCCAAAGTCACCCTTTTAGGTTCCTTTATAGGCAAGGGAAACTACCGCTCAGGACAGCAATTCATGTCATCTTAGACATCTAAAGTAAGGGCAGGGGCTCCCTTCTGGAATTTCCTCCACTGTCTATAAAGACAGCCTAGAGACTAGTTTAGGCTTGAACCATTCATGTCATCTAAAGCAAAGGGGGGTGCAACAGAGTGAGAACTGGAATGATTAGAATAGATGTTTGAGAACACATTGTTAAAAGGGACTAGATGTACACAACTGAAAAGTGAATGAAAAGAGAAACTAGACTGATATATCTGCTTAATCTTGTTCACAGGAAAAACAAAGATTCTTAAATAATCTATACATTAGCACATGACATTCTGAATAAGCATGAGGCCAAGGTATTAAGACAAGTACAATAAAGTAGATTTCTATGTGGTGAATGCATCTAGCTATGATATTATATGAAAAAAAAAAAAAAAAAAAAAAAAAAAGAGGTATAAGCCGTGTTTCCATGCAGAAATTAGCTTCTAACTAGCAGTCTGTTATCACCCTACTTAAAGATGTCTACTGTGACACTGGTAGTCTGATGAGTAATCTCATCCAATATAGCAATTGTCATGTAATTTTTCATTTAAGATTTCATACTGAGCTGCTTTGATAAGCTTTATAAATATTGGCAGAGAACAAACTCTGATTTCTGCCTTCACAGACAGTCTAGGATTCCAAAGGGGAGAAAATTATTTGTAAAGAATGTCCATTGTCTTGTGTCATTATATACCTTCTTTCCATGCCTTTGGTATTCCATTCCATGTTCATATCCATGAAATTTGTACCAAAAGGTTAAATAATCCTGCAGGCTTATGGAGTGCATCTTAAAATTTTGCAGTCCTAGATAGACATATTTAGAAACGTTAGTGGCCAAAGAAGCTGTGAGAAGATGTGCCTTCTATAGCTACAAAATACAAGCAATGGTACACCTGCTGAGCTTTGGGAATGCTAAAAAAATAAACAAGTTGGATTTCTTGTCTGTTACTGTGGGTTCCTATAACTTTTCCCAAGGTAAGGTTTCTAGGTCCTGTAAACAGTAGATCCTGTTCATTCTCTCTCCACATCATAAATTTAATTTACTTATCCTAATGGCATCTGCCTGGTCTGCTTATCTTTTTTGTATCAGAGTTAGTGATGTGTATCTTAAATCAGCACTCAAGATCCTCTGACTCATATATCATAAGTATCGTACTGGCCTAAAATATACCAAGAGACTGAACTGGTTTTATCATTTGAAAGGGTATTTTTTCAAATATATTAAAGAAGACAGAAAAGCAGCCACAGCATTGATATTAACTTGTCTTAAGTTGTAAAGAAAACATCCAATATTTTAAATCAGGAAACAACTATTTTAATATTTACATACACATATACTCAGAATTAATTTGTAATGAAATTTTTACTCATTCTGAGGCTGCGTAGACCTAAAATACAATGTTGTGAATTTGAAAATGGATATTTGTTGTTAAAATTCAGCTCGTAAAATTTTCTCCCAAAAGAAAGAAAATTTGACCTGTCAGACGAATGAAAATGCAAATTCCATAGAATGGCCCAAATCAGCCATTCAGATCACCCTACTGTTTCCAGTTATTCCAGAATAACCTGTGCTTTCACAAATCAAAATTTAAGGGTACAGCCTTTAAGAAACCACTGTGTGGATTGCATTTACTATTTCTAAGGTGAGCAGGAATCAATCCTTTTATTCTGTCATAGTTCATGTGTAAATACCTTGGTAATGATTGATATAATTATGTTCTGTTTTGTCAAGAACAATTTCTCACAAGGAAAAAATAAAGTGAAACTTGTGTGGTGTTGCAATGAAATACATTCCTAATAGATAGGAAAAACACAAGTCCCCTTTAATTCATGGAGTATTTTTTGTTCTCTTCAGATTTTTACCTAGCTTTTGTATAACTAATAAAAAACACACCAAAGTAAGTAAAATTTCACAGAATTACAAAATCACAGAATGTTAGGGGTTGGAAGGGACCTCAAAAGACCTTCTAGCCCAACCCAGAGCAGGATCACCTACGATAGGTCACACAGCAACATGTCCAGGTGGATTTTGAATGCCTTCAGAGAAGGAGACTCCAAAACCGTCCTGGGCAGCCTGTCCCAGTGCTCTGTCACCCTTACAATGAAAAACTTTATCCTTACGTTTACATGGAACCTCCTATATTCCAGCTTGCACCTGTTGACACTTGTCCTATCACTGCACGTCACAGAGAAGAGCCTGACTCCATCCTCCTGACACTTACCCTTTACATATTTATAAACATTAATGAGGTCACCCTTCAGTCTCCTCCAAGCTAAAGAGACCCAGCTCTCTCAGCCTTTCCTCAGAAGGGAGGTGTTCCATTCTCTTAATCATCTTTGTAGCTCTGTGCTGAACTTTCAAGCAGTTCCCTGTCCTTCTTGAACTGAAGGTCACAGAACTGAACATAATATTCCAGATGAGGTCTCACTAGGGCAGAGTAGAGGAGAGGAGAACCTCTCTCAGCCTACTAACCAAACCCCTTCTAATACACCCCAGGATGCCATTGGCCTTCTTGACTACAAGGGCACATTGCTGGTTCATGGCCATCCTGCTGTCCACCAGGACCCCCAGGTCCCTTTCCCTTATGCTGCTTCTAACAGGTCAGTCCCCAACTTATACTAGTACCTGGGGTTGTTCTTTCCTAGATGCAAGACTCTACACTTGCCCTTGTTATATTTCATTAAATTTCTCACCACCCAACTCTCCAGCCTGTCTAGGTCTTCCTGAATGGCAGCACAGCCTTCTGGTATGTCATCCACTCCTCCCAGTTTTGTGTTGTCAGCAAACTTGCTGACAGTGCACTCTGTTCCCTCATCCAGGTTGTTGATGAGTATATTGAATAGTACTGGTCCCAGTACTGACCCTTGAGAGACTCCACTAGATACAGGCCTCCAACTAGACTTTGTCCAGTTGACCACAACTCTCTGAAGATTTAGTTATCAATCTTGTTTGCTATATAGAATTTTGCCAGTTTCCATTGTCTAATATCCCGTTTCTTCTCAAAACAACTTGAAAGAGTCAGTGCCTATCATCTTTCCATTTCAGGATAGGATCTGGCTTTTATGACTGTGTCTATAAACATCAATCAAAAAGGATCAAATGCAGACTTGAGGACTGTCCTACAGTTGTCTATGATGTTTAATTCCTGGCACCTGCCCAAGGTCAAGTCATGGTTCAGGTGATAGTCCAGGTGAGAAACCAGTCCTGGTAGGAATAGTTAATGTTTGTCTTACTGCACTGTGATAGATAGTTGGTTACATTTTGTTATTGGATAGCAAGCATGGTGGTCAAAGCCGTTATAAGTTCTGCCTTCTACTCCCTCTTCTTTTCATCCATGACTTTGACTCCTGGTCCTATTCATCTTTGTTTCACACTCAGATGTAGCCCACCAGTCTCTCCTGCCCCTAAACTGTACACTGTCAGTTGAGCAGCTCTATTACACGAAAGTGGGCATCTGTCACATTTTTTTCTTCACTCCCCAAAAAGTCCTTCAACTCTCCAGATTCATACACAGCCAGTGTCACTGTCCTATTTCCCTGTTCTTCATTTGCTCAAACCATATTTAACAGACTTCTGGTGGCTAAAAGCTACCAGAAGAGATAGTTTTGAGAAAAAAAATAGACAAAAAGAATAGAAAGGTATAGAGAAAGGTCAATTGGATTTTTATTTTTTTATACTCTTATGTACTTCTGTTCCATATATATTCATATCATTTCCTTTGCAGCAGCCTCAGCAATTCCTTGATCAGATCAATATGTTGGTTTTTGGAAGACTCAAGCTTTTTCCACTGATTAAAGAGGAAAAACCTCAAGCACACTTTGAAGGTCTGGTTCATCTCAGCATCTGACTTAATGCTTGAAGTAAATAATCAAAAGCTCATATTTCTTTCTCGATATCAAATAAGCTTACTAAATGATTCACATTCCCTGAAAATTTAGCTGTGAACAGTTCATAAAAGAGTAGAATTTTTTTCTCTCTTTTCTAAAACTGCATACTCAGTGATCCTGAGGAAATATGGCTCTCAGTTACTTAAGATTAAAAATGACTAATATCAAGGGAATGTCTATATGAATCTTTTTCAAACAAACTCCACAAATGTGGGTAAAAATCTAACAATTCTATGGCTATATTCTAAGTTATAGTAATAATTCAGTAGTTAGTTTTGTATATACAATTTATTAATTATCCTTAAAGGTAACACAAAATAAATTCACCTTTCAGTACTTTTAAATGGGTTCTATAGGAAAATGGAATAATCCAAGGTGCTTCCCTTCACTATCTTATATTAAGTAACAGTTGAGTAAAGGATTCAAAAGAAATGGAAACTATAAAACATGCAGACATCCAGGCTTCAGTCTAATCTAAAAAAATGCCACGAACTGAAACAGAAAGCAGTGTCAGCAGGCCATTTGTGGAAATAAGTTTTGCAGTATTTAAGTTTATGTATCTTAGATTCTTGTACCATGCCTAAATTTCTAGCTCTGTAAACTCTTCTGAATCATTCTCTTTCTAGGTGCCTTTTTACATGAGCAATTAAAAGCTGGTGTTTTCTAAAGAAATAATTTGATTTATGACAGGCCATTTTTGAACAAGTTCACTTAAGCATTGCCATGAGAAACCTCCTTTGCCTTGGACAGCTGCATCTTTAGGCAACTCCCAACAATTTCCAAGTAGAATGAAGTTTAAGGGGATAGAAATTAAGAGACTGTGGTGGTAGCTTTGAGTTAATGGAGTAAATGCACACCCAAGAGAGTGTTATCATTTCATATTAAGGTAGTGACAAGAGGCAACAATCATATTCAGTGAAGTATAAAGTTAAGATAGTCCAGACAATACAGTCCTCCCCTTAAGCAGAGGAGGCACCGGAATGTCACAACCTGATAACAAGATGCAATGCCACATAGACTGGTAACTCATTCTGGGATTTTGTGTCCCTGTAAGGCTGTCACCACACGAGTGTCCAGCCATCATCTGGTGATACACCGGCTAGAGATGGCCAGCTAGAGATGGTGTGACTTAGTACTGTAAATAGCAAAGTTCACCCTCAGTTTTACTGAATTCTACAGGGTTTTGTTACTCACTTGTGACTGAAAATGAAAGAAGGAAAATTACACAGAAGTTAAAGTAAACCCCCATGAAAAATAAATTAGTTAAAATAGGAATAAAACTGACAAATCATACTTTCAGATGGTAAAAACTAGCAGAAGTCGGTGAAAGTAGACTAATTTCCTGTCTGAGGCCCTGGGGTCAACGGACGGTATTGCTTACAAAGACAGGAGACAGCTAGTAACTCAACATGTTACTCTCAACATGTGTGAGAGAGATCTATTAACCAAAAATCAGCTCCATTTTGTACGTGGAGGTAGCATGATTTATACCAAGCTAAGAATGTGGCATACTAGCTGCCAAAGTTTGGTTTTATTTTACGTCTTCTTTTCATGGAAAAGCCAGCCAAACAACCAACCAAATAAAAAACCAAACCCAAACAGACAAATCCCCAAAACTAAAAACCAAGCAAAAGAAGAAAAAACAAGCAAACAAACAAACAAAAAAAACACACAAAGAGAAACAACAGAAAACAAAACAAAAAAAAAAACAAAACAAAACAAAACAAAAAAACCCAAACACAAAAAAGAGAGGGAAGGAACTGCTAGCTATACTATTAGGCAAATCAGCCTGCTGTGTGGAAAAAGTATCTGATTTTCTTGGTGATGACTGTGGGGTTTAATGCCAAATAGCAGTACAGATCTACCTTTTTCAAACTGTGTAGCCTGAAAGTAACATAACAATCGTGGTAACAAACTGGATAAGCATTTTTAATTTTTCAAGTCAGTTTTAAGAGGGTGTTAGTGGATTAATATTATCAGAGAAAATTATTTTTATGGTAAATAATTAGTTTGACAGTGGAATTACAAGATACTGTTGACATCAAACTTCAAAGCCATGTAAAGATAGGTAGATATAATTCTGTGTAATTATCTTTGTGTCTGTGTATTTTTATTTTTTTTTTTGTTTTAATATGAAGAGGTGGACCTTACTGTATGGATACTATGTATATCTCTGCAATTCTGTTAATATCAGACTGCATAATGGAAACAGAGCAAACAGTGCCAATATGATCAGTTCAAAACATCCCAAAGCATCTATGTACTAAAATCAAGAGGTTTGCTAAAAACAAGAGATCTGAAAGTTATGAAGTATCATTTGTGATTTCTAAACCCATAAGTTCACACTTTTCATGGGGGTGGTTTGGCTTGGTTTGGTCTGGTTTGGTGTGGTTTGGTTTCCCTTGACTTCAGCTGTGTGTTTTAGGACCCTATTTGCTACTCTGGCTTAATGCTGAGATAGAGGATCTTTGTTAAAGTTTGTGATATAAATTGGACGATTGTTCCACTATGCATGAATATAGCTTTTTCCCACCTTGAAAAATTCCAGGAGGAACTCTGTAAATTTTTAATTATTATTTTTATTTCTCTAAGTTTCCCTTACAGAGGGAAGAAAAACTATTTCTCACTCAAAAAATGTGGTATAGCTCTGAGGCCTGCAGTGTTTGAATGGTACTAGATGCAAAGAGCACAAATGTTTAAATTGCACTGCAGTGGTGTCAAATACCTTGATATTGTAGTTGTTTTTATTTTTTTGTTTTAGAAACCGTTCTCCATATACTTGAAGACATGTAATTAGCCATAGGCAGCATTCCTCTGTAAAGCTTTTAAGAATATATTTTGGGATATGTTCTTATAGAAAAGAAATTTGATCTTATTACATGAATGGCTTTTTATATAATCTGTGGTTCAAAGTTTATGCTGTTCTTTAATGACTATTATTCTGTGGAATTTTTTTTTCAAACTTATAATGTCTTCCACTTTTAGTGTCAATTACATTAGTTAATATTTAGCAGTGTTAGTTATATGCCATTTTTTTGTGTCATATATTGCTATTAAACTCTTAGGGTCTTATACTTGCTACCATTACTCAGTAGTCAAGTATCTTGAAAGGAGGTAGATTTCAAGTGGATCTATGGGGAAATAGCATATTAGTGTAGTAACTTGTCCATCCTGTTGTAGAGCAGCATAGCTAGCATGTGAGCTGATCTCAAAGGCAAATACTTGGAAACCCATTCATACGTGTATAATTTTTGTCCTTTGGTGAGACATATTCCCTCCCTGTATTGGCACCAAAATCTCATCTCCAATAAAGCAGAGGAATGAAAAGAAACTGGCCTGCCCATGGGGAAGAAACTGTGGGGTATTCATCAGGATGGCGGTTGGACGCATGGGTTGATTGTTGGACATGGTGATCTCAGAGGTCTTTTCCAGCAATGACCATTCTGTGATTCTGTGATTGGATCTTCAGGGACTGGCAGTAAGGCAAGCTGCTGCATTTGCACATACAAGACTTCTCCCGTTTCTGAGGGAAACATTTATCAAAAATATAGGAAGCTTATCCCCTCCTTTCTCATTTTTACCTCAAATGGGTACAATATGTTCATAAAGATTAAAGGGAATGTCTCATTTTGCCATTAGGTATCTTAGATTGTTCATTGCAGAAGCATAGAATGAATGTTTTTAATGCTCATTTAGCTTTCAAAATTGCATCACTATCTAGGCAATGAAAAATAATGGTCTCCATTCACAGTCAACAATGCACAAAGAAAAGTTAATTTCTGCAAAATGACTGTCATTTAACTTTGCCAAATTGAACTTATACCTGTTTCTGGGATGAATAGTTCCACTACTGGAAAACATGGCTGGTGATTTTATACCACATCATCCATTTTACATTCTTGGATGTACTTAGAAATAATTTTTCAAAGTTAAAATTATAGATATCTAAACCTCTTTTAAACTGACATGATAGACACTGCACACCAATAGTGTAAGACATTCAAATATTACACTAGTTAAACTACTTAGAAATTGTATTCAACAACAAATCTTAAAGGAGCTTGAAGTGTTTATGTTTATACTGTTTATCATTTTATTTGACAAGATACTAGAGAGAGTTTGCTGAATATATGTGTTTGTTCTTTGAATGTACTTGAAGCATGCATTTAGGAATTTTCTTTTAAAACTTGGAAATAAGGAGGCAAGTCACTCTGTAGGAATTTGTCCATTTTTCCTTCTTATGGGAATTTGTTAGAATTTTTTCTTCTGTTCGTAATTTTGTTAATCTTTAAATTATCTAACAGCATATTAGTTCATGAGGTTTTTAATGTGTGATTTGAGGGAGTATCTGTCTAGTGAGTCACACGTATGCTTTCTGTTTCTTTTTTCCCTACGGATGTAATTTCTATTGATAGCACCAAATTTTTTAGGATCCAGATTTTTACCTGTCACACAGTATTCTCTATGCTCACATTAATCTGCACTGTCCCTGGTTTTAGCAATGTTTAAAGTCTCTCCTAGCTATAGCTGGGCATGGAATGGAATTGTTCAACCTGCAATTAATTAATTTTTTTTATGTTAGCTCCCAGATCTGGTGGACATTTATAACAGTCTTTCTGACAAGCTACAAATTTCTAAATTGCCAAAATGCTATATTGATTCTTCACAACATTTGAACCTCTTGGTGGTACAAAACATGGTGTTTATATTGCCATCTTAATCTTTCCTGTTGAAATAGTTTCATTTCATAGAAGTAAATAGGTAGGATTTTTTTCATTCAAATCAAGTCTATAGTATATTGAATTTTCAACTAAAGGATAGAATTATTCTGTAGTTGGTGGCTAGGGTTTTCTCAGGAATGTAAGAAAGTCATGGTCAAGTTACTGTTCCAGTGAGGTTTCTTTGCTCTCAGTTTAATCATTTGGGCCCAGGCTGAATTTAATCTGTGACAAAAAGAACTGAAAATAAAGATAGACATAATGAAAAAATTCCATAAACATAACCTAAATATAGTAGGTCATTGTTAAAAACCCTAAGGAATTATGTATTAAAACATATTTGCAGGTTTTGTTTAAGGTCTTCCATCCCCCTCTTCTCCTATTTTATACATAATTTCCAATCTTACATACTTCTGTTGAATAGTAACATTTGCATATTTCTGTTAATGTGATTAAATTAGTTGTTTCACTTAACTGATTTTACTTCTTATATTGTTTATGCTAAATTCTTATCAGTTTAATTTTTATTGTTTATGTGAATGTTGGTATAATTCTGGGGAAAAAAACTCCTTCCATGTTCAATTGATTTCTTGCTCCAAGCAGTGCAACCAGTATGTCATCTCAGCACATGCACTGGAAGTCTCATTTTCTGAATGATGACATTGAGCACCTTTTGAAAATGCTTCATTAACATTCAAATGTCCCTTTGCAATAAGTATAATGTAACTGTAGAACTCAAATGTTTAAATCATCAAGATTTAATTAATAGTCACAATTCATATCAAGGTAGGTCTAGATTATGCTGTCTGCTATTGTGCTTCTGCACAAAAAGTTACTGCTGTGAAATATTAGCAAATAACTGAGCATCCTTACACTGACCCTTAACTTTGTTTCTCTTTCATTCAGTTTAGAAATTTTGTTATGAATGTTTGCCACCAGAGCGCAGTTAGTTCGGTTTTCAATAAAGCACCATTTTGATGTTTTGCGATTAGGGACAGAAAACCCATTTAGCACATCAGAAATACTCTATAGAGGCAATATCACTATAAAAACTACACAGAACAGTGAGGGGAAAATGGGGAAAATAACTAAAGGGGAAAAAAAAAGCAATTTTATTTCCAGTGCCCTGTAAAATACTGTTTGTTGGGTAATAAAGCTATAATCAGGATATGGTGGGGAAAAAGGATAATGTAAAATGGCCCTTATTGATTGTCCTGTTCTCCAAGGAATGATTCGTAACAGGAAAACCACTTTGACTGTGAATTATAAATTAGAAGTGATCAAATACTAGTGGAAGGCAAGAAATATTTTTTTCTGCATACATCCTAGATCTGACTGTGGAGATAATGACAGTTATGCCAAATACAGCATGGCAGTTTAAGTAAAACTGGACTTGGGTGTAGAATACTTGATGCTAAATGAATTTACAAGACTAAAAGTTGAGGTAATTTTCAATCAGAATTTACAGAAATTTTCAGTAATTTAATAGCTTCTTTGGTGTGTAAATTCAGTTACTTTGTGTTAGTGCTTTCAGGTACAGGAAATCAGTTGAAGCAATTCTGTCATCTTCTTTGGTTCCAAAAACAATAGTACTGTGGAAAACAAAAATTACATTTCTGCTTCTTATTTCCTTATTTCACATTCATGATATTCCATTTAAAAAGATTCACTCTGATTTTTTATGTAATAACATGCACAAACAGGCCGAAGTAAACTCTTACTTTCTGCTTTATATCATAGATATAGTTGTGTTTTCTGGAATATTGCAGATTATAGAATCAAATTTTTATTTTACGGAGCTTCTACCTACTGGCAGTATTTCCAGGAAATGAGGGATAGTTAGCCAAAGCAGTACAGTTTCAGTTTTGGGGACACTTATTCTGACTATACATTTCATGAACATCCTGTAATGAACAGAACAAGAAGTTAAAGAAGGGGCAGCAGCTATAAACCCCAAATTTGTATTGGAATAACTGTATCAGAAAATAGGTTGCAGGTAGGATATAATGCCTGTATAGTGTCTGACTGAGCTGGAGTTAATTTTCCCCACAGCAGCCCTCCCAGTGCTGTGCTCTGCACTGAGAGCTGGAAGGGTGCTGAAAACACACCCATGTTGTGGCTACTGCTGGGCAGGGCTCGCACAGCACCAAGGCTGGTTTTCAACATTCCCCCTACAGTGGGATGGCGTGGACAAGATGTTGGGAGGGGACATGACTGGGACAGCTGACCCAAACTGACCAAAGGGATATTTCATACCATATGACATCAGCTGAACTATAAAAACTAAGAAAAGGAGGAAGGGCGGGGAGAGAGGGGGTGTGGGGATGAGGATTGGCTTGTCCTCCGCAGCAACCATTACATGTTTGGAGCCCTGTTTCCTGAAAAGGACCAGACATTGCCTGCTGATGGGAAGTAGAGATTTAATCTTTGTTTTGTTTTGCTTCCATGCATGGCTTTGCTTTGCCTCTTCATTAGACTGCTTTTAGCTTTTGTGTTTCATCTTATTGTCTTCCCGCTGGTCCAGCTGAGAGAACGAGTGAGGAGGAGTGAGGAGGATAAGACCGGCTTGGTACCTGGCATCTGGCATCTAGCCGAGGTCAAGCCACCACAGTGCCAAAGAGATAGCAGAGTCATATCAAGTGTATATGTTAAGTAATCCAGTATTCCTAAAATGTGATTTATGCTGTCTATGCAATATATATGCAATATTTGAAAAGGCAACACAAGCAACCCTAATTAAGTATCTTTATCATTCTCTGTCAACTGCACTCAAAATTAATGGACATGTAAGGCACCCAAATTCATACAAGGGAGACAGTAAAGTTATAACATTTGACTTAGTTGACTAGTTGACTGTTGCTTTTCGTTCTTTTCTTAGCTGCTTGTTTCTTTTTGATTCCTCCTCCCACAAATTTGATAAACATGAAAA
Source organism: Actenoides lindsayi (assembly GCA_025331215.1). Classification (NCBI taxonomy): domain Eukaryota; kingdom Metazoa; phylum Chordata; class Aves; order Coraciiformes; family Alcedinidae; genus Actenoides; species Actenoides lindsayi. The sequence continues at coordinate 13,505 of WTSP01013841.1, read as the reverse complement.
GCCTCTTGTTTGGGGTGAGTGGGAGGAAAGAAGCAGGGGATGCTGGAGATGGGATGACAAGAATTGGATAACAAGAGCTGAGCACAAGGTCCACATGCCATAGTGACTCATGTGATTGCGTTATAACAGCTCATAATAATCAAGCTCTGTCATTCTTTATAGGACAAATTTTCTAGTTAGATGTTTTTTAAAGCATCTCTTCATTGTACAGTTGTTTTACTGAAATGACCATAATAACTCTGAGATATTTCTCCTGAGTTATTAAAGTTAATTTAGAATTCAACAATGTGAACAAGTAAATCAAACTCAGCCTAATTAGTATTACTTACTACTTATATTGGATAGTGTCTTTATGTCCCACTGAGGTACTGAGTTTTCATTGTGCCATGCATGATGTAAACAGTCTAAATAAAGCATGTGTACATTATCCTGACAATTAGATTTCACAGTGCCCCAGGATGACTTTTTACAATCCCTTAAGCAAATCTTAATCCACTTTATCTTCTCCATGGAGAACATTCAAGACAAATTAGACATGCCTCCAGAAAATAAAGATCTATTTATGAATTCCTGTGAGGAAGGTTAGAATCATGGCTTGAACATGAAACTGAGACACAAGAGACCTGTGGTTAAATCTGTTCTGTTTCAGATATTCTGTATGATGCTGTTCAAGCCTGTCTTGAAGGCATTTACAATGCAGACATTGCAGCACCTGTTTATCAGGTGTCGGGTTCAGGGAGAAGGAAGAGTGGGCTGTTCTGTGGGGGAAACCAGGAGACAGCAGGGCATGCACAGTGGCCTTGCTGGCAAAGGTGAGGTCCCACAGCACTCAAACAAGAAGAGCAGAGGAGGTCTGTGATGGTAGCCAAGCCCAGCCAATATTTCAGATCACCAAAGTCCATAGTGATGAGGCATATCTGATGCCAAGCCAGGAAGTCAAGTCAGGGTCAGGGTCAGGATCTGGTCCAGTAGTCTCCAGGCAAGCCTGTAGCAAAAAGGCAGGTCCAAGGTCACTTGATCTTGACACCAAATCTGCAGGCCAGAATTCAGACAACCAAAATACACAGTCATGCACAGTCACATCTGATTCAGTTGAAGTGTTGCTCCTGAGTGAAAGGGCACACACTGCTACTTCTCACAGATCTTTTCACAGTACTCGATATAAGTTGCAAAAGTTGCACTATATCAGAGCTGATTTTGAGCATCAGCAGCTAGAGCTGTAGAGGTGTGTGTGTGTGAAGGGGGTGCACTGCCTTATGACAGCTTGGTTTCCAGGTTGAATACAAAACTGAGAGTGGAATATAGCCACTAGAGAAATAATTTGAGGCTGACCCAGAAATGCTAAGCTTATGACTGTATTATTTCTGTCTTCAAGGTTAGTAGAGTCAAGAATTTAGTAAAGCACTAATCTGAGACATCCCCGAGTTATCTGTGATGAATTAAGCAGACCTACCTTTCTTCTTAACCCTTGACTTACATATCGTGCCTGCTGTCAAACGAATATTCGAATATGGTTTTAGTCCTCCTTTCCTCCTACATAGCCCAGGTTTTGATGGTGATAACTTTGAATCCTAATTTCTCATCTAAGGTGAGGAGGGTATGGTTTATAATTCCTTTAGATGAGGATCCCCTCTTAAGAGGAGGACCTGATTGCACACAGATCTTCCTAATTCCGTGCTCAAAACATTAGCTTGGTAGTCTAACAGTCAGTGTTAGACCAACAATGCTTTCTCTGACTTGGCCAGATTTTAAAAACAGAAAGCAACTGCAGATGCATTTAATGAGAGGACCAGTGTAGTCAGTAAACTTAGCTACAGGCTTGAGCTTTTACAGGATCTTACCTGCTGCTCTAATTTCTCAATCTTATTGGAACCAAAGTATAAAGAAAGAACCCAAATGCCCTCATTGGAACATTTCTGGGAAGGAACATGAATAAATCTGTACATGCCTCATGAATTGAGGTAGAAAGAAGGGCCACCTGCAAGCATTTGTCCCATACCTACTCTTTTGCAGCATATGGCTTTTAATCATACTCTACTTTTTAGGATTCACTAGCCACTCCCATACTGTAGATGCTCCAAGATTCTATGTCTGAGTAATTTACAGTTCTCTCAGTTTTAATTTGTTCATGGCTGTAGCTGAGATTTTTTTCAAGGTGCCATTTCGTATGATTAAAAAAGCCATTCAATAATAAAATGTAATAGAGATCTGGTTTTAGTCTGCTACAAAAAGCTGCGATTAGAAACATATATTGATTCATATGCTTTATTTTTTTTCCTCTGTGTGTGGCTTTTATACATCTCATCTTCTATCTCTATGCCTGAGAATTCACTTTCAATCACTTCAATATCCTCCATAACTTCGTTCACATCTCTCTAGATTTCTGAATGACAGAATTTAGTTGTCATTTCCCTAGAGATAAGACAATGGCCATCTTTCCTTTGCTTTAATTTACTATTTCTGAGAAGCAATTACTCTACCTCTGTTCATCATCGCTCCAAGCAATATAATGTTAAGAGAATATTTTTATCAATTCCCTGCTAATGACTTTCATGTATGTTTGCCCCCTTACTGATCTCTTGTCATCTGTCAAGTCCTCTCTCTTTTTTTTTAATAGTTCTTACTGGATATCTAATTATCAGATTTGATAAATAAACATATAAAAGATGTCTCTCTCAGCTTTTCTTCTTTCTCGTTTTATTTCAAGACAGCTTCATCATAATTCCCATCTTCTGAGCTCACTACCTTAACATTAATTTCAGCCTCAATCTTTTTCTCTTGTTATCAGCTAGAATCACCAGTACAGACACTTTTTCCAGTCACCATAGTGATGAAAAAATGACTGTTTTCTGCACCTTCTCTGCGCAGTCAATCTGAAATAATGTTGCAGGTGGCCTTGCCCCCTCAATGTTACCATGGTTTTCACCTTTATGTCTGTAACATTAAAACTCATGCACTTAAATGACAACTTGTTCTATCTTATGCATCAGTCTCCATCTTCTATCTTCCTTTATGCTGAGTCTTTCTTTTTGTTTATGAAAAGGAAAGAGTTGCTAAGGGAGACCTTAGTCTTAGTAGCATGAATGCACAGTAATACTAAGAGGAATGGAAAAGTCAAGCTCTTTCAGAAACAAAGTACCTTAGATGTGGCTCTGGGTCTCTTTGGCTGTTCAAGTCTTCATCTTATTCAGTATAAATCCCTAAAGGTGAAGTTGTCTTCTAGTTAATGAGGTACAGCTTTCTATCACGTTTTGCTTAAAGCATTTTTTTGAATAACCACATATTTCAGGAAGCACTCTTTATCATGAGAGCACATTTTCTCCTAATGGCTCATAAATTACTTTTTTTCCATTTTCACTAGTTCAATTGGGTTTTCTTCAGACTTGTGCCTGAGATCTGCATATTTAAAAGTGATTTTGTTCTTTACATTCCACATCTGCCATCTATAAATAGCCATATTTATCTTAGAGTATGCATTGATAGTAAGTAAATAATAACAATGATTAAAAATTATAAAAATGCTTATTATTTTTTTCCCCTGGGGGTACATGCAGAAGCATCATCTGGAAGATGGACAAATTCTATAATGCTATAGTGCTATAGCCATATCTATACACTAATTCTCAAGGAGTAAACTTGAATAGTTTGATTTTGTTTTTCTTTTGACTAAAGCTTTTATAATCTATAACTGCAAGTCTTAATGCTCTAATTACTCTATGAGCTTTTAATTTTTATTTTTATGGTTTTGTTCCCATAACTGGAACAAGGAATAGTTTAGAAAAAAAAAATACTGTAATCTTATAATTTAGCTATTTTAATTTTATCAAGCTAGATAATTTATCATAACAAAAGTGCAATTAGAAACTGCTCAAGAGAATACATATGCATATATGATGTTTCATGAGTCTTTGAAATTAGAATATTCTGGAGTTGTTCCTGAAATGCATAATTTGGTACTGAACAACAAAAGTACACAAAATCAAAAGGAAGCACTCGCCTGCCACCTATGAAACTTTTTAATTTTCTTTTTAATTACCTAAGTAGAAGAAGAGATCTAATTGTTTATTAAAACATACTAATCATTGCCTGAAGCCATGCTGCTTTTAAACTTGTCCTAAATATTATACTGGTCATATTACTGATATGGTAGCATTGATATTGTAGTTGGCGTTAATTACAGGCTTTTGAGAGAATATTCTGTCATCATACAGTTATGTGACTGTGTGTTTGAATCGCAGAATCAGAGAATTTTTTGTTGGAAAAGACATTTAGAACCATCAAGTCCAACCATTAACCCAGCACTGCCAGGTCACCATTAAACCATGTATCTCAGCATCTACACATCTTTTAAATACCTCCAGGGATGGTGGTGATTCCACCACTTCAGTGGGCAGCCTGTTCCAATTCTTGACAAACCTTTCAGTAAATAATTTTTTTCCTAATATCCAACCTAAATGTCTCCTGACACAACTTGAGGCCATTTCTTCTTGTCCTATTACTTGTCACGTGGGAGAACAGACTGACCCCCACCTTGCTGCAACCTCCTTTCTGGTAGTTGTAGAGAGCAATAAGGTGTCCATTGAGCCTCCTTTTCTCCAGGCTAAACAACCCTAGTTCCCTCAGCTGCTTGTCATAAGACTTGTGCTCTAGACCATTCACCAGCTTTCTTCCCCTTCTTTGGACTTGCTCCAGCACCTCTGTGTCCTTCTCACAGTGAGAGGCCCAAAACTGAACACAGGTGCGGCCTCATCAGTGCCAAATACAGGGGGACAATCGCGTTCCTAGTCCTGCTGGCCACACTATATCTGATACAAGCCAGGATGCTGCAGATCTTCAATACGTCTTTGATGATGAACCAGGCAAGACTTTGATGCCCATGTATCCAAAAAGAGCTGACATAAATAAGCATACTTATTCTATTAAACAAACAAACAACAACAAAAATCCTTTACATTTAGGGTCAACAGAATAATTATAGAATATATGAATTTGATTCTAATTGGGTCTTCTTAACAGAGATGTTTCCAGAAATACTCAGTATTCTGAGTTTTAATACAAAAATCCCTTTTTTTTAAATTTATTCTGAACATCTGTGGCGATGGCAGCTCTATTTATGACTATTTTACCCAGAAATAAATTTACTAGTGGCTGTCCCAGAAGAACAGTCTGAAAAATCAAAACCTGTTGTGTGATGAACTCAAGTTTACTAAATGATGAATAAAATATAGTATGCTGTCAATGGACATGTCAACAAGACCATGTCATGCTGCTAATATGCATAGCCATTCTCTGTTGTTTGTGACTGAAATACAATCAAATTCAGAGTCCTACTTTCTTACTCTGACCAGAAGGGTTAAACAGAAGTTGACATCTTATGCTCGTCCCATAGATTATGTATCTGGTTTTCCAATTCAGCCAAGGCACTAATGCCTTTTAAAACAATCAATCCCCATTCTTCTATATCTTAAGTTATTGTAAATTAGGGATCAGAATAGTTACTGTGTGGTGAAGCACAGCAAACCTTTGTTATCCTGTATGAGAAAGGAGAATCAGAACCAGTGTTGTATCCTCTTTTTTAAATACATGAATGATGCAGAATTCAGACTCATATTTTAAGCATCATTTCTAAAAGCTTTGGTTCAGTCTTTGATAAGGGTAGGGGTCAACTGTTTAATTTGGTTTGCATTGTAATTTTAAAACCTAAAGCCCTACTGTGAGAGCGGGTGTTGTGTTTAGTCCATGAGCAAACATCCAGTCATTTCTCTGTCATGCCTTTCAGTGAATCTGATTTCCAGTTCTAAAGTGATTAATATTATTCAAGGGGCTGATTCTGAAATGTTACCAGTTTTTGTTGAACGTGTGAGGGTAATGGGTGAATAGTAAAGAGTAAGGGATGATGACTCATGCCACTTATTTGGTTGTTTATCTTTTATTATTTAGCAACTCAGATCAGTTAGAGAGCTACTGGAAGTTGCACTAGGCAGCTTGTAACTCTTTCAGGATTATACGGATCATAACAATATATTTCAGCTTTTCTATTCTAGGCCATAATTTACACAGGTTAGCATACAAGAACTACACAATTTTTATTTCACTCAGAATTTTCTTGACACATTAATTAAGTACTTTTGTGCTTCTCCGAATAAACTGCTTAAATAAAATATCTTTCACATATTACTGTGTGGAAAATTCTCCATTTCTATGAGTTTGATGTTAATCATCAGTTCCAATGATATTTTATTTTACTTAGTGAGTAAGAAGAGTTAGTAGTTGCCAATTCTGAAATGCTCAATAGAGCAGTATTAAACAGGTTATCTGCGAATGCAACTGCAGCATGAAAATGAAATAAAGACAAAAGGAGATGTATTTGTAAAGGATATTAAAATGAATCCATTAGGGGTCAAAGCAATCATGAGATTGATTAGACTATACTACTTAAATAGATTTTTCTGAATCAATAATTATTATGGAATCATAAAATATGTGTGTGTTCTTATATGTAAATGAACCACTGTCTTGTAATTTCTACCTATGCACATCAAAAGAATGCTCAAAGAATTCCAAAAAGAAGGATTTTTCTCCTGTGTTCCAGCTTAGAGCTAGGTGAGGTTTTCATGTAAATTTCACCTGCAAGAAACAGAAGTACAATGGTGCCGGGTTTTTTTGAAGAAATACTGATTACATTCTACCTCTTGCATTCTTCAGATGTTGAAGTCAAATACCATGGATGAGATTTCCTTTTTCTATTTTTTTTTTTATTTTTTAACCCTTGATAATGTCATTAAAATTGTAATCAAAAGAATATAGGAGCCACAGCGAGAGGCTGTCCAGAGAATAAAAGAATGCAACATATTCTACACCTTAAATATGTTTCTCTACATGTAAACTTTCTGTCTCTAATTTTTTCCTGACTTTTTAGTTTCTTTTTCATGCCAAAGAACAAAACCAAAGAACTCTTCCCAATTAATGTAAGATGCAGATCTCTTTAACATTTATTAATTGTGTCTACTGCAAGGTATGTGCAAATTTTAAGAATGATCTGAGGAGTGATCAGTCTGGTTACTTGTCACTATAATTTCTTCAACATAAACAGTCCAAGAAGATGTATTGATGTAGTCAGATTAGAACAGAAGAATGTGTTAGAACAATAACCTGAATGTCATCTTATCTGAGACAATAAATATGCTATATATGGTGTATATGGCAAGTTTTATACTTTAAAGTTCCTAAATTTAAAATGATAAATGCACATTTTTTTCAACTTCTGCTCAGATAATTTTCATTTTAGTATCACTTCCATTTTTTAAATCTTTTCCACTTTAAAATCTCATTCTTATTAATATTCTCATTGACTTTCTTTTCCAGTATTATACAACTTCTGTCTGTGTATAAACAAGCAAATAATAGTTTTGCCACAATGCCTGTAAATGTCCTCATTCAGTAGTGTTCTGTCTCCCAAATTCAGGGCATGATGGCTTGGTGTAGTACTTACTGATTTTTTTTTTTCTTTTTTCAAAAAAAATGCTACTTTTGTTTTTTTCCAAGCGAGAAGACAAATTGCTTGTGTGGCAATTGCAGAACTGAATCATTTGGGTCCCAGTATTTAGAGCATTGTTTTCTAATACAAACATAACAAAAAAAAAATGCAATAAACTGCAAAGTGAATGGCATGTCATTCTGTCTTGTTATCTATGTATAAGAAACTGACATTTGTGTTACTGACATGTGAGTGGCCTAGCACCTGAATTATACACATTCCTCTCTAAAAAGCCTGTTAATTTTCATGCTCACAATAAAAAATTGTTTCATACTGCAGAATAAAACTGAGTTATGGAGCAGCAAAGCTGCATTTCACAATGGAAATACACCTGATCATGCTCCAAGGTCACAATGGAAATACACCTGATCATGCTCCAAGGTCTCACTGAAATGAGTGCAGACTAATATTTAGTAAGAATATTAGGGTGGGTTTTTTTTAAATAAAATACAGTGAGCAGTGGCACTGAAGATGTGGGAAATTTTTCCTGGCCATGTTGATGGACTGAGCTAGTTCCTTCAGTCAGATTCCATTAAATTATCTTACACCTTCAAAAGTCAATGCCATGTTGGAAATTAGTAGGCACATCCTCTTAGAATTATTCAGCAAAGTGGCTAAAGAAAGACCTAACAATCTGTGTGGATCTGTAAGAGGTAGACTTTGCAGGACATGGAGCAAGCATTTTGGAAAATCTGTTTTCATTAAGCATGCTGTGTAGTCTCTCTTTCTATGTAGAGATACAATATGTCCAAGATGTTAAGATTGCATCTTCCATGAAATACAGTAAATACATTTTTGTTTGATTGTTAATGGAATAAAAACTTTCATGAATCATGAACGGCAATATATAAAATCATAGAATCATTTAGGTTGGGAAAGACCTTTAAGATCATTGAGTCCAACCATAAACCTAACACTGCTCAATGAATAAATGTATTTACATTTATTGCATATAAGCCATAAGCCAAATATTTAGGGTTTATGTTATTCATCACCTAAGTATTAACAAATATTTTGAAATCTTTTGTCCTAAGTAGTGCTTAGATACCATGATGAATAGCCCTATTTAAAAGAGAGAGACAGACGGAGTCTGGAGACATGCTATCCTAGACCATTACCATTTATCCAGTCTTAAAGTGGTTTTCTGTTTTCAGAACAAATTCCATTGAGTAACATTGATTTCCTATTTTAATAAAGAGGACTGTCATCCCAAAGGTGGATGAAATATTAAGGCTCTACTAGCTAATTAGGCAGATAGATAGGTAGATACACAAATAAATACTGTGCAAATAAACCCCCAATATTGTCATATAAAGGCTGCATTTACTTTTGAAATCTAAATAACCATAGGTTTAATTTTATTTATGTGTAAAATAACATAAATATATTTACAAATTTTAAGAACTATGTAAAATATCCATATTTACATTCTTAATACATTCTGTATTGATTGCATGTGAAAACACACAATCCAATTTATGCCCCAGTAATTCTAAAATACCTGAACTCTTCTCCCTCCACACACCACCTGAAAATTGACAAGAAAAAGCATCCCTTTAGGGCTGGGAATGTATTTGCTAATTTCAGCCCGGAGTGCATTGTAACTAGAATTGTAAAGCCCTGATGATAGTTTTATAATGGAAAGCCTGAAATAGCCTCAAGTATCACCTCACTAATATAATTCTTTAATACATAACCAGTCTAATTTCAAACTAAGAGTCAGTTATCAAGGAATAAGTTTGTAGAGTTAATATTGTTAACCTCTTAATTTTCCTCTTCTCTTGGAAATTACAATTTCCTTTCAAATGAAATCCACCGATGAGACACGTAATGGTTTTCTACTTTAATTTTGCTGTTCTGATTGCTTTACAGCTGTCTCCCATTGTCTTTATATTTAACCCTCTTGCAGAGTCTTTGCAGTGAAATTGTTATGCAGATCAAAGTATAGTCCTTATGTTCAAACTCTTCCAACCACATTAGCATCTTCATAAATTGATTAGGAAGAGCACTGCACTGCACAGGAAATGGCTATCAACATGGCTTACATTAAGAATTGAGCTAGTGCTCCAAATGTGTTGTTCGTCATCTTTCTAAGTGTATGCAAACACTTGCAGCCCTGTCAATTCCTTAAAAGTAGTTTGAGTTTTACTAGACACTGACCGTGTTGCCGTGGAATCATACTTAGATTTCACAGCAAAGCTGAAACTGATTTTGAGCTAGAAAACAGAGAAAAAGAGAATGAGTAAATGAAAATCCAAACTGCCTATTATTAGTTTTAATACCTGTTTCTTCTGTCTTTCTGTATCTATTACAGTTATAACAGTAATGTTGTTTGGGGGGTTGGGGTTTTTCTAGATGGAAAAAATATAATTAAGAATTCAGAATGGAGATTATTCTTTCAAGGAAAAGAAATCAAGTGCCATACTGCATTATTCTCATTTGTGAGGAAACAATGAAGTCTTTTAATACGTGAATCTCCTTAATGGGTCTATCTTGAAATTGTGCCTATATAGGGGATAAAAGCTCTGTTATTGCTTCATTAGCCTGCATCTAACTGTTGTTTCCCAAAGCAATTTGCAGCATCCTCTTCCTTTCATTGTCACATTTGATCATTTTAGAATCTGCTCTGAAGACACGACGATGTCCTTATGTGTGAATTTCAGGGTAATAAGCCAGTATATTCAATAATCCCTGATAATCAGAATCTGGCTGACAGATGATACGATTAATGCCACAGAATTAATCCATAGCAGAACTGCATAACAAACAGAAGATTACTCTTCCTTTGCCAGTTAACATCCTATAAATTCCTGCTTTACTTGAAATGTATTATTAAACATTTTTGTTATTGCTGTACTGCTACCATCATGAGATGCTTTAAAGTATGAAACACAACTTTATTTGATTTTGTGATTTCTCTTACTAGTGGCTAGCATTCAGAAGCTTCCTGCTGCATCTGTTTTAACCGACATCAATTTCCCCATGAAAGGAAGAAAAGGAATGGTTGATTGGGCACGAAATTCAGAGGACAGGGTTGTAATTCCAAAAAATATCTTCACCCCTATGTCAACAGGTAAGGAAGCATGTCAGCATGTTAATTTTATATTAGCTTTAACAAGGGAACTCAGGATCTTGTCTCATAGGACCACTGTATGATATAGATATGGTCATTTTATTCATCTTCAAAAGAAATCCAGTACCCACAGCTTATCCCAGTGGCAAATGATGGGGCTTAATTTCAGACTCTTGAACAAAGTGCTATAGAGCTCCCGGACATTATTTTCTGCGACAAAGAGACAATGCTTAGTTATTATGCACAGGATTGTACCTGCGGTGATATGAGATGACATAAAGTACAGCTCTACACTCTCTGAAGCTGCTTCACTCCAACAGACTGGGTCATTCCAACAGGTTATCGAACTTTTACCAAAGGATGTTCAGCAGGCAAATTACCCTGGTTTCAGATACAGTTTACAAATACCGTTGCAGTGCAGATCTCTGACATGAGTGAATTTACTTGCTAGGCATTAATCTCTAAAGACAGTCTTTAAAGATACTTCATAATAACAGTAAATGAACTAGCATGGATGTCAGTACACAGTGATGGATTTTTTGAAAATGTGATCTTTTGATATATTCTTAACAGTGCTACATCTTTATGACAGACTTCCAGGGCATATTTCAAAATTATGATGGTTTATTTAAAATAAAATTTAAACTAGAATGATAAATGATATACACAAGTTTTTATGGTGATGAAGGCTTGGGAAAGAGAGTTTAAAAATTATTTTTTTTTTACTTTCTCTTTTCAGAACTAGATGAATCAACTGTATTTGTACTTGGAGCAGTACTATACAAAAATTTAGAACTCATTTTACCCACTTTGAGGTAAGAAAGTACATAAATATACATGAATGAAACTATTTCTATTTCAGGATCATAACTACACTACATGTCAGAATAAAAGCAGATGACTAGGACTGTTAGCATATTGGTATTGTGGGTTTTTTCCCTGTTATTTAAAATATATACATGTCTATTTGTCTTTCCTTGATGCTTAGTCATTTGTGTGATGGAAATAGCCTTTTTATGAAATTGGCTTAATTTCTTTTTTATGTGATCTATATATCTATGTTCGGGCAAGGGGTTATGATCTGGTGGCGATTACAGAGATGTGGTGGGACAGGTAACATGACTGGAATCTGGTCATGGACAGCTATGTCCTTTTTAGGAAAGACAGGCAAACAAGGTGAGGTGGAGGAGTTGCTCTTTATGTGAGAGAGCAACTAGAACGTATTGAGTTCTGTCCAGGAGAGGATGAGGGGCAAGTTGGGAGCTTGTAGGTAAGAATTAAGGGGCAGGCTGGCATGGGTCATACTGTTTTGGGTGTCTATTACAGGTGATCTGATCAGGATGAGGAATCTGATGAGGCCTTCTACAGGCAGCTGATACCAGTCTCACAATCACAGGCCCTGGTTCTCATGGGGGACTTTACCCAGATATTTCCTGGAAGGCCTACATGACCAGCCATTCACAGTCCAGGGGATTCCTCCAGTGCATCAATGATAACTTCTTGATGCAAATGGTGGATGAGCCAACTAGGAGAGGAACACTGCTGGATCTTATACTCACTAACAAGCAGGGTCTGGTTGAAGCAGTGAAGGTTGAGGGCAGCCTTGGCTGCAGTGACCGTGAGACGGTGGCGTTCAGGATCTTGTGTGGTAGGAACAGCATACCAAGCAGGATCGCACCCCTGGACTTCAGCAGGGCCAACTTTGACCTTTTCCAGAGCTTGCTAGGGGAAATCCCATGGAACAGGGTGCTAGAAGGTAAAGGGGCCCAAGATAGTTGGCTTACATTCAAGGAGCACCTTCTTTCAAGCTCAAGATCAGAGCATCCCAACAGGTAGAAAATCAAGAAAGGGAGCCAGGAGACCTGTATGGTTAAACAGAGAACTGCTGGACAAACTCAAGTGGAAGAAGAGAGTCTTTAGATCATGGAAGGAGGTAGTGGCCACTTGGGATGAATATAAGGCTGTTGTCAGAGGATGTATGGAGGCAACCAGGAAAGCTAAGGCCTCCTTGGAGTTAGACCTTGCAAGGGAGTTCAAGGACAAAAGAAAAGCCTTCTTCAAATACATTTCAGACAAAACTAACACTAGGGGCAATGTAGGCCCACTGTTGAATGAGGTGGGTGCCCTGGTGACAAAGGATAAAAAGAAGGTGGATATGCTGTATGCCCTTTTTATCTCTGTCTATACTGCTGGAGGTTGTACTGAGGAACCCCAGACCCCTGAGGCCCCAGAGGAAGTCAGGAAAGAGGAGAACACTTCTTTTGTTGATAAGGACTGGATTAGGGATCACCTGAGCAATCTGGATGTCCATGGACCCCAATGGGATGCAGCCGTGACTCCTGAGGGAGCTGGAAGAAGTCATTGCTAGACCACTCTCAATCATCTTTGGTAAGTCCTGGAGAACAGGAGAGGTGCCTGAGGACTGGAAAAAAGCAAATGTGACTTTGGCCTTCAAAAACGGCAAGAAGAAGGACCCAGGTAACTACAGACCGGTCAGCCTCACCTCTATCCCCAGAAAGGTGATGGAACAACTTATCCTTGTCACCGTCTCTAGGCATATCAAGCACAGAGGGGTCATCAGGAGCAGTCAACATGGTTTTACTATGGGGAAGTCATGTTTGACCAACCTGATAGCCTTTTATGAGGCTGATAGCCTTTTATGAGGAAATAACCAGGTAGATAGATAATGGCAGTGCAGTGGATGTGGTCTATCTTGATTTCAGTAAAGCATTTGATACTGTCACCCACAGCATCCTTGCAGCTAAACTGAGAAAGTGTGGTCTCGATTATCAGGTAGTAGTATTGTGAACTGGTTGAAGGAAAGAAGTCAGAGAGTTGTGGTCAATGGGGCAGAGTCCAGTTGGAGGCCTGTGTCTAGTGGAGTCCCTCAGGGGT
>WTSP01013840.1:0-11890 GCA_025331215.1 Actenoides lindsayi | reverse complement strand
GCCCGGCCCCTCAGCGGCGTGGAGGCCTCTGGGTTGGCAGAGACCTTCCGGAGCCTCCGCTACAACCGTTCCCCGGCACTGCCAGGGCACCGCTAAACCGTGTCCCTCAGCACCGCATCTCCACGGCTTTGAAACCCCTCCTGGGATCATGGGGACTCCACCGCTGCCCTGGGCAGCCTGGGCAACCCTTGTGGGGAAGAAATTGTTCCTCAGGTCCCATTGAAACCCTAATATTCAACCCCAACCTCATTTGCATACCCAGCCCCATCTGCACCCCCATTCCCGACCGCATCCCTCGCCCCATCTACAGCTGCATCCCCATCTGCATTCCCAGTCCCAGCCTCACCTGTATTTGGGCCTCCAACCCCAGCCCCATCTCCGTTCTCATACCCAATCCCATATCCTTCTGCATCCCCAACTTCACCCCTGTTCCTATCCCCATCCCACAGCAGGCTCCCTGCCCTCCTCCTGGGCACACACAGGCTTTACCCCGTTGTTTGGTCAACTTTCCATTCCCGCTTCCCATTCAGTGGCTCATGCACGATGCCAACCCACCACTGAAGCGCAACCTTGTTCCTGCAGTGTTTCCTTTAGGTTTGGCTTCAAGAACTCTAAGCAGCCCCAGGTTCTCTCCAGGTGGTTGTCCATGGGAAGAAGGAGCAACCACACTCGGTCCACGCTGGGCTTGCGGGCACTTTGCCCTCTCTTGAGGTGTTAAAGCTTCTCACCTGCTCAAACCCAACCAGCAACTGTTTTTCTTGGGGACATCTGCTCTTCAAAAGGCTCAGCAGAACCAGCTGTTGCACCGCTTTAGCACAGAAAAAAAAAAAGTATGTATGCGAATACCATTTAATAGTCAAAATTACGTATCTTTTTATTAATATATTAAATAGTAGCATCTACACTGGGGGAAGTTTTGTGAGCTCGCTGACAGAAGTTTTATCTGGATGCAATATCCATTTAGCACCTTATTTTCCACCTCCACTTGGTATTTTATTGGATATGTCTCATTTTTTTAAAACCACTTCGCCAGAGCTTTTTTATTTTTTTTAACGATACATCAGCTTAAGTTACCAAAATTGAGGTTTTGATGTCAGATGTTAGAAAACAAAATCGAGATGTGTTCATTTGTTTCTTACACACAAAAATTAAAAAAGAAAACCCAAACTGAACTGAATGGAGGTCCATCACATGCTGGGTGTGCTCCTGGGCATGGTCCTGATTCCCAGTCATGCACCTGGGGGCAAAACTGAATTTATTCTTCTATCACGCTTAAAATTCAAATACTATAGCTGGTGTTAGGGCAGACCCTAAAGAAGGGGTTGCTCTGGGCAGCTCTGGAAAGGTTCCAAGTGATCCTGGAGGGTTTCTAGGTGTTCCAGCCTGTTGTGGTGGCCAAGGGACACTCACCTGTCCTGGCTGCTCCAGCCCAGCCCCTGGCTTTGGTGTTGCACAAATTAAGGCCAACAAACTGTGCTGTGCAGGCTCAGCGAGCCCACCCTGACCTCGGGTGAGGAAAGGGGCAGAGCCTGGTGTCCCAAGAGGGAGGGTGGTAGGGGCAGGAGGCACCTCAGCCCTAAAAACAGAGCGGCTTGGGTTTGGTGAAGCAGGGAAGGTACAAAGAGGTCTCCAAGAATGCACCCCAGGGCATTCCCTGCCTGGGCAAGACGCTCAGCTGCCTTTACATCACTCCTTGGCTGCCAGGAAAGGTGGATCATGGGTATGGATGACGGCCAAGAGACTGGGGCGCAGGCAGAATATCTCATAGAGCTACAGACTGATGCAAGCCCTCGTGGGAATATGTGACATAGCCGAGCAGCGAAAGGCACCTGCAAAGTCAGGACAGGAGCAGCGCAGCAGCAGACGCAGCAATGCCAGGGCTTCAGGTCTCCTCCCTTCTGGTGACCGGGGCCAACCGGGGAATCGGCCTGGGGTTTGTCCGGCATTTCCTGGGGATGCCAAAGCCACCTGAGTGGGTCTTTGCGGCTTGTCGGGACCCGAAGGGACAGCGAGCGCAGGTGGGGCTGGGCTGGGTCGCCGCGGGCGGTGCTGGGCGACGGGAGCACCGGGTGCCAGGGTGGCAGGTTGGAGCAGGGAGGGGGTTTGCAAAGGGCCGGAACTGCAGCCGGGCACCCATGGCACAGGGCGGCGGGTTGGGAGAGCTTTGGGACCAGCTGGGCATTGCACATGAGGAGGGGACAGTGGCATGTGGTGTGCACAGGAAGCCTGGAGCCTGTCCCCAGGGAGCGAGACAGCTGGAGCAGGGTGCTGGGTACGAGGCGGGGCAGGGACGGAGCTGGAGCGACATGGGCTGTGCCTGGGAAAGGCTGAGCCTCTGCGCAGCCCTTCTGGCCTCTCCATGCCCACGCAGTCCCCTCTCTCACAGGAGTTGCAGAATTTGGCCTCCAAGCACCCCAACCTGGTCACCATCCCGCTCGGTAGGTGCCCTGAGGTGGGGTCCCTTGCCCTGGTTTCTCCGGCCAGTGCCCGGGCACTGCGCCCATGCTGGGAGCCCCGTGCCGGGCACTGCCATCCCTCCTGCCCACAGCCAGCCCCGAGGGCACATCCCTGGGGGGACATGGGGTCTCCAGGTAACCACGGGGATGTGGGCGCTGACCTGCCCTGTGTCTGTTCTGCAGAAGTCACGGACCCCACCAGCATCAAGGCAGCTGCAGCAACAGTCGGGGAGCACCTGGGGGGCTCAGGGCTGAACCTCCTCATCAACAACGCTGGAGTCGCCAAGTTGAACTCACTTGATAATGAGACTCTGGAGGACATGACGCAGGTTTACACCACCAACACAATTGGGCCCATGCTGCTGGGCCAGGTGAGACCAGACCTCACCCAAGCTGGGCTGTCCCATGGGAGCACGAAGGGCTAGCGGGAGGGGGTCCTGCCTCTGCTCTGGTGCCTGATGGGTGCCCTCAACGAGAAGCTCATGGAGCCGTGGGCTGGAGCTCAGGAGCTGGAGCAGGGTGGGCTGGGGCAGTGGGAAGAGGATGGACAACTGGTTGGCTGGTGCTAACGCTGCCTGCTGTGGAAGGAGCCTGTCCTCTCCCCTGTGCCACCATCCTGTGTGCCCCTGTCTCCTCTTCCTCCTCACAGGCGTTCCTGCCCTTGCTGAAGAAGGCTGCCCAGAGGAGCCCGGGCTCAGTGCTGAGCTGCAGCAAGGCAGCCATCGTCAACATATCCAGCTATGGGGGCTCCATCTCTTCTCCCTCTGGTTGGGATCTGATGCAAATTGTCTCATACCGCTGCAGCAAGGTACCACCACACTCTGCTGGGCACCAATTTGCTTCCCTTGCCCTGTCCCTGCTGTGGGATCTGGATGTGGCCCCTCACAACCGCTGTTCCCCTCCCACTGCCACCCCTGCCCTGTCTCCCCACAGGCTGCTCTCAACATGCTGACCAAGTGCCAGTCCCTGGGGTACCAGGAGCACGGGATCCTCTGCATCGCTCTCCACCCTGGCTGGGTCCAAAGCGACATGGGGAGCTCCATCGGGCAGACGGTAGGAGTTTGACCATGGCAGGTCCATCAGAGCCCCTCTGCTGATTTTCCACGAGAGGGAGCTGCTGCCCTGAGCCCCTGACCACAACTCCCCTGCCTGCCCCATCCCTGCTGGGCAGCTCCTTCTGCCATGGCCCCGTGTCCCGGTGCCCCCGTCCCCTCTGCTCCTGCTCGGCCCCTCTGCCCAGGGCTGGCTCCTTCCCCTGGCCCCAGCTGCTCCAGGGCAGCCCCTCGCCAGGCCCCGGGCACAGGCTGCCTCTCCCCTCTGCCCTGCAGCCCCCCGTGACAGTGGAAGCCAGCGTGCAAGGGATGCTGAAGGTGCTCTCTTTCCTCTCTGAGAAGGACACCGGCACCTTCCTGGACTGGAAAGGGAAGGTAGTGCCCTGGTGAGACATCGGCCTGGTTTCCTGGCAGCAGGGTCCTGTGCCACTGCTCCCACCAGCCCCGCATCCTCAATAAACCCCTGCCTGTCACCTCCCGGCTCTGCTGCGCTGCCTTTCTGGGTACCCCACAATTCCTCCCAGCGTGTGACGCTGCCCACAGCCACCGCCTGACCCACGGCTGTCCCTGAGGGGACCCCAGCACAAGTGACAGCCTGCGGGTCCCGTGGTACCATGCCCACCCTCTGAAGATGTTCCCTTCAGGAAACAGCAGAGCCAGGGTGGAGCCCTTCTCTCGGGAGGAGAGACATCTTCCAGCCACCACAGGGCTGGTGACCATCCTGACCATTGCAGGGCTGGTTTTCCTCCTGCCCAGCCACAGGGCACCTCTAGGGCTGTGCTCAGCTTGGGTCTCCCGAGGGGCTGGGAGTCACAGGGACCAGCTGCCCTCTCTGCTCCATTGGGGGATGCTTGGTCACAGGTAGAACAGACGGACACACAGACTCAGCTCATGGGTTTGAGGCTGGGGGTGTGGAGATGGATCAGAGAGGCATCAGCTCCCGGCGTTTACAGAGGCAGGGGGTACTGGGGACAACAGGGCCACGCGTGGGGTAGGAAAGGAGAGAGAAGCTGCTTCTCATGCCCTTCCCTCTCCCTGGCAGCCTGGGTCAGGCAGTGGGGTGACCATACAGAGGGATGATCTGGCGAGGGGGCAGGAGGCACCGTCCATCTGTCGGTCACCAGGGCAGGCTGTGCCCTTGCCAGTCGAGGAAGGCTCCGGAGTTGTCCTGTGAGAGGCTGGCCAGCACGGTCAGGATGCCCTGCACGCTGCGCTCCACCGTCAGCGGTGCCTGCAGAGGACAAGGTGCAGTGTCCCTGACTGGAGGGTGCACAGCCCGGGGACCAGCGCTCATGGGGGTATTTTTCTTCAGTGCCATCCCCCTGCTCTCCACGCCGGGTGGGGGGGGGGATGGGGCTGGCTATCCCATGCCCTTGGCAAACTGCAGCCTGCAAGGAGATGGTCCTGGTAGCCCACAGTGTCACACAATTGCCCATTGCCCTCCCCAACAGTTGGAGATACAACAAGGGTCCTGCTGACCCTGCCCTTCAGAGCCCAGTACCTTCTCTGTCCCCATGTCAGTCTTCACCCAGCCAGGATGGATGGCCACGCACAAGATCCCCTTGTCTTGGAGGTCCGCAGCCATGCACCTCGTCACCATGTTCTGAGCAGCCTGGAAGAGGCCCCCACATGCCAGCATGACCTGGGGCATGGGTGGGCAGGAGGGGGGACTTTTCCCAGCCAGAAAATGGCTGTGTAGATGGGAAATGGGACTTTGCCCTGGGGTAAAACATCAGCACAACCCGCCTGAATGGCTCAGTCCTGGATGGGTGCTGCTTTTGGTCTGTGTGCTGATGTATGGGAGCACCAGGGCAAGAGGTGGGTTGCCTGGGGCAGGCGGGTGTCCCCATGGGCTCCTCTCCAGGGCACTGTGCAGAGAAGAGCAGCCCCAGTACCTCCCCTGGCACCTCACCTTGCTGGCACGGTATGGGTACATGGGGGCCTCCAGTACCCCGAGGCACAGCCCGATGGAGGCCAATTTGGTGGAGATGTTGATGACCGCGGCCCTGCTGCAGCTCAGCCCCTGCTTCCCCGCGCCCTTTGCCGCCTTCTCCAGGAGTGGCATAAATTCCTGACACAAAGACACTGAAGCTCTGTTATGAGCCAAGCCTCGGGCTCGAGGACCATCCTGGAAGTCTCTGTCACAGGGCACGGACAAGCAGCTGGACAGACACCCCTGGGAGAAGGGCAGGGAATGGGGAGGAAGCCCCAGGGAGGGGCTGGGCACCAGCCTTTCCCTCTCCAGGGAAGGGACCAGCCAGCACAGCCAGCCTGGGACAGGCAGGAGCTCCAGCTGAGGAGGATTGAGGATGGGAGATGTTGGGTCTGGGCTGAGCTGCCTCCCTGCTCCTCTGGGTGAGCAGAGAAGCCCCACAGCCCTGGGCTTGCCCCCATCAGTCTGCCTAGTTTAAGAGGGCAAGAAGCTATCCATCTGATGGCACCTTTGCCATTGAGAACATCTCCTCAGACAGGAGAAACCCAAAAAGCCCACGTGTACCTTAGCAACCTGGAGCGGCCCGATGACATTGGTGGCAAACACAGAGAGCATCTCCTGCGAGTCCACAGAGCACAGCGTGGCGTGCGAGCTGATGCCTGCGTTGTTGATAAGCAGGTTCAAGCCTTGGTCCTTCAGATGGGACCCCACCACCTGCACGGCCCCTCGGATGCTGGGCAAGTTCACCGTGTCTGCTGGGGCAAAAAGAAAAGTGGAGGAGAGCTCCGGTGGGTCACAGCAGCTTGTCCACATCTCCCGGCTTTGCAGCCTTAGCTGAATCAAACCTCTATTCAGTGCCCCATCCTATGGAGGCCACAGGTAAGAAGAACTTGGCTTTGTTTGCTTTCTGGATTCAGGGAATTTATGATGGCACAAGGCACATTTGGTCTTTGCACACCAAGGCTCTTGTTTTATCCCAGCAGGAGCCACCGCAGCTGGATGAGCACATCTTAAGGATAAACACCATCTTTGGGGGCATAACCTAACGATGCTCTTCACATCCTTCCGTACTGCCCAGGAGCTACAGGGGCTGTTAACATTGCAAGAGGACACACAGTCATATGATTGCTGAATTACACAAAGACCTTTCCTGGTTGACATCAGTTCTGATCGATCACCTAGGGCTATCTTTGTCTTTTTTAACAATTTGTGCTTAAATTGATCCTCCACAGCACAACTTCTCAGAGATTTGTGGCCATCTGTGTATGAAAATTCTTCGGTTTTTTCATCTCTTTTTGTTTTCTTTAGAGGGTTTTTTCACTTCACATTGTTACCAATGAGGATTTGGAGCTGACAGATCATAGGATCATAGATTGGTTTGGGTGGGAAGGGACCTTTAAAGCTCATCTAATCAAATACCCCAGGGACATCTGCAGGGTGCTCAGAGCCCCGGCCAACGTCACCTGCAATGGTGCCAGGGATGGGGCAGCCACCACCTCTCTGGGCAACCTGGGCCAAGGTCTCACCACCCTCAGTGTGAATTGCAGATGAGCTGAGTTGAGTACAAGTAATAAAAGATTTGGGATATAACCCGCAGGATTTGTTTGCAGGCTCTGATGTCCAAACTTCCCCATCCCTACAGATGCCCTGGCCAAGCTGTGGGGACAACCACTCCCAAGGAACCAGAAGCAGCTGAAATTGTGTGGTGTGCATAAGGCACCGAGCCCTGAGGAGCCGTGAACATTCAGACACCGGAGCACACTAGTGTGTGCCTCTGCTCCCTGCACACCTTCCTGCGCGGGGTTTTTGGGGGTGCTAATCTGATGAACCTGCTGGGGTGTGGTGGTGGAGATCACCCAGTCCAATTTCATTTTTGTAACACTTTGGCCCCCTGAGCTGTGCTTCTGTTCTCACACTTAGACCAGACTGACTTAGGAAAGGTCTGCAAGGCTGGAGACTCCCCTCTTGCAGTATTTTGTACACTGGGGAGCAGCAGAACAGCCCTTTTTCCTGGTATTTTTGACTAGCCTGATGTCTTCATGGTGGTTAGTATGCATTTGAATGGCCTGGGACTTGTTAGCATCTTGCCTCATCCAGCACAGATCTTCATAGAGGTGTCACAAAAACATTTTGGGGGGAGTTTGATGAGATAATCTGCTGTGGGGTTGCCATACGTGAAGGGATGGAGCCTTGGGATTTGAGAGGATATGCAGGGCCTATCACAGGGGGGTTTTTGGTGATTTCTCTTTGGATAGTGATTGAACAGAGGTCAAGGCTCCATCCCTCCACCAAGTGCAAAGCATCTTTAGTTGCTTTGGTGAATGATTAACTGCTCTGTTTGGACTAGTTGAGTCACTGCTTCAAAGGGCCAGGCATGTGGGACCAGCACATCTCTCGTGCTAAGCCAACCAAATTTGCTGAGGGAACAACCTCTTCTCTCCTTGGAAGAAATAAAAGGATGAGAAAGAAAGAATGAAAGGAAGCGACCGGTCTTGTGCATTTTGGAGTGAATTTCTAACATTCCTTTCTGAAAAGTGCATTCCTGTTACTGATTTGAAGCCAACCTTTCCTTAAGATGGAGGAAGATGGCCTGAAATAGCTTCTTTAATTTAAGAATCCTAGAATCATATAGGTTAGAAAAAGAACTTGAAGATCATCAAGTCCATACTTTGTGGCTGTTGGATTTTTTGTAGCTTTTTAGCTTATTTGGAGACCTTACTGATAGCCTGGGTTTTGGGGAGGAGGTGTTTTAGTGAAGGTTGTTTCTTTAGCGGCCAGCCCCTTGAGATGTCCCTTTTGCTTCGGTGAGCAAAGCAAGCGGTGCTCTTCTCACCACCTGATGTCACTTGGGGCTCACAGGTCACTTTAAAGATGCTATTTTGGATCACGGAGAAGGGGTTCTGCTTGAATAACCTAAGAGTAAGAGGGAGATTTGCTGCCTCTTTTTGGTAAAGCCTGACTTCAGGATTATCTTCTTTGCTAAGAAATGCTACATATTTTCTGAAAGTTTTCAGGTGTTTTTAAATGACTAGGTAGGTAGAGAATGACACAATCTTGGCATGGCCTCGATTCAGTTCTCTTCTTATTGGATTTAAGGAAACACTCAGAAATGTTTATAAGCTCTGGAGCACTTCCGAGTAGTAGCAGCCCCCAGACCAACCCTCCTACTCAGGAACTACCCAGTAAGTTTGCCCTGCCTTGCTTCTCTTTGCCAAGCCGTTTGTCCCAGCCCAAAACTCAGACGCTGTATTTAGCATTTTTGGGAACAGTGTCATGCCTTTCCCAGGAAACTTACTCATCTGAAGTGTCCAGACCCACCTCTGCCCGCCTCCGAAGCTGGTTTGACTGCTTCCAGCCAGAGGAGAGCTCTGTTTGGAGGGGGAAGCCTGCCCAGATGTGCATCCATTCATCCCCGCCCGGCAGGGCTGGAGCTGCCCTGCTTTCAGCGTTAGGGTAGCCTGCCCGAAAAGCTGCTCCTGCCCCAGCCCCGAAGTGAGTGGAGGGCTAGGAAGCAATGTTGGGTGCAAGCAGGGAGATGGCTCCATACCTAGTTGGACCAGTTTGATGCTGGGGTGCTGAGCAGCTAATTCTTGCAGGGCCTGGAAACAAAGTCATGGAGTAAGGGAGGAGGTTAGAAGTCACTGGTGGCACAGCCACGTCTCCCACCCCTGCTCCCAAGTCACCCCAGTTGGAACCGGGCCAGGGTGGCTTTGCTTTTGGTGGGGAAAGGGTGAGGGGACATTCCCAGTGGACAGGGCAGCACTGCAGGAGAAGGGTGGTGCTGGGCTCAGGGCCTGCCCCCCGTATGGGGTGACCCCACCATGGAGAAGGGCTTGGCCAGCCATCAGCAGGGCCAGGAGCGAGCGCTGAGGACACGAGCACCATGTCTACCCCTCCAGCCTCACACCACCCTGCTCAGGGGCCAGTCACACCCATAACCGCAGGGCTGGGGGGTTACGAGACCCCACCAGAGCACTCCTGCCCCATTGCCAGACCACCCAGATCCAGCGGCGAGCGGGCTGGGCTGTAGGGACCTCGAATCCCCTCCGCCCGCCTGGCTCAGGACCGTCCCCGTGCCCTCCGCCCGCACTGACCTTCCCTCTCGGACCCTCGGGGTGCCGGCAAGTGGCAAAGATGTGCCGGGGGGGCCGGGGGCTGGCGGCGAGCTGCCTCACGAGCTCCAGCCCGATGCCCCGGTTGGAGCCCGTCACGAGGACGCTCCGAGCCAGCGCAGCCATCGCGGCGGCCTCGGCACCGGGCGGTGACACACGGCGGGATTGCCGCCTGCTCGGCGGGAAGAGAAGCCGGGCACGGCCCGGGGTGTGGCTCCGGGCGCCCACGGGGACGGTGCCATCACCAGCCCTGGCCCCTCGCCTGCCCCAAGGTCTCAGGGTGGACCGAGGGCTCCCCCAGCATGTGGAACTGCCTGTCTCCGGTGTCACCCGGTTGCCCACCGCTTTGCTCCTCTAAAGCCCTAGCTCCCAGAGTCCCAGCAACCGCTGGAGAAGGGTCACCTCTACCAGAAGCTCGGAAGAGCCCTTGGAAACACCATAAGGAGAAGGAAAATGGACCCAAATCTGTCTGTGGCCAGTGATCTCTCAGTTTGGGGGGTGAGTTTGAGATGGTTGAACCTGGGGATGCTAACCCAAAGCCCAGCCTGGGAAGTGCAGGGAAGGCACAAGCTCAACTGGTGTCAGGACTTTTCCCCAGAGCCCCCAGGAGCCAGCAGAGAAGCCCCCCCAGCTCCCTGCAGCCTCAACTGCCCACTGCTGGGGCACCAATGCCCTTCTCCTTGCTGGATGTCTATCAACCCAAGAGGTGCCTGCAGAGCCAAAGCTCCTGCAGCCCACACCAGCCCAGGGACATGAATTTTCAGGAGGCAGGAATGAGGAAGGTGCTAAAAGAAACCAAGAACTGCTATGTAGAAAGGTGAAAAAGGAAGAACTGGGGTGGTCTGAACTTAAGGTGGAGGAAGGAAGTAAGATGAAAGTAATAGGGATGGGTCTGTCACGTCTGATGCGCACAAAGGGACACAGCCTTGCTCAGCCAGGCAGGGGGGACAGAGGTGACTGTTCCCCAAGTATTTGAGTTGTTCCAGGTCTGGCCTTCACCAAAGAAATCCTTGGGCCAGCAGCTGGCAAGACAGTGAAGGGGCTCCAAGTTTGTGTGGTGTGCTTGGAGGTGACACAGAGCACAGAGAGGAGGAAGCGGTGATGTTTCCTTCCATCTTGGAGGGTAGGTGGTGATCCCGATGGGAGGTGAGTGTGCTGGGTATGGGAGGTGCAGCAGCTCTGCTGAGGGCGTGATCACCCGCACAAGCCATCGCACTGCACGGACTTGCCTGCTCCTGCTGCACCCAGAGCAGAGCTCCCATTAGGAACCAACAAGACTGGAGTTTCTTCTTTTCCTTCCAGGCTCCTTGGGATGGAGACAAAAGATATAAGCAAAGAGTGCTGCAGGACCAGGAATGGTGCTGAGCTGGTGACCTTTGGGAAGAGCTGTCTGATGGCAACCAGAGGCAAGAAGGACAGCAGTACAGATGTGCTCACAGCTTGGGGCAATAAGGGATGCTCTGAGGAAGAGTTGGGACCAAGCTACAAGATCCCAGCGCTGTAGAGGCACCTCGGGACGGTTCAGGTTAGAGGGGACCTGGGAGGACTCTACTCCAAGCCTTGTCAGGAGGAGCAGGGTCAATGATGACTTCCGATTAAGTTGCCCAGGGCTTGAACCAGACCTCAGAAACCTCTGGAGACCCAGTGGTCTTCTTGGGCCCCATCTCAACACTTGACTGTCCTCCCAGTGAATTCTCTGCCAGCACGGAGCTTCCCTGCGTATGTGCTGTGCTCCTTGGCCTTGAGCTCCTCTCAGCTCCCCAGCTACATGACCCGAGCATGTTCACCATATAGTGACCCCCTCCGCACATCTCTCAGTCATGACCTTTTCCCCTCAGACCCACGAGGGCCTTGCAGCCATTACATCCCCCAGCAGGGAAGCTGATGGAGCTGTGGCCACCACTCCAGCAGCCCCCTCGCCCACCCTGCTCCCTCTCCCCCACATCTCTTCCTTGGCCTGAGCCCTCTGCTGCCCTCCCCTGATCTCTCCACATCCGCAGCCGAGGCCCCAGGGCCGGGAGGAGAGGCTGGAGGGTCCCTACGGCCCGGCCCCTTCAGTCCCCCAGGAGTGGCAGGGCAGCCACTCCTAAAATGGCGGCTCCGAGCCCGGCTTCAGCCCGCCCGCGTCACGCGGCCGCTGCGTCCCGCCATTGCATCAGCCGGCGGGCGGCCCACCCCACGAGGGGAGGGGGCGGTGCTGACGCAGAGCGACGGCTGCGGCAGCCAATCGGAAGCTGGCGGACGGCGGCGTGCCGCGGAGGGGCGGGGCGGGGGCTGCGGCGGGGCCGGGGGGGCGGAGCCCGAGGGTGCGGAGCAGGCGGCCCGGCAGGTAGGGCC